>JAUZST010016237.1:0-62054 GCA_034779995.1 Parotocinclus haroldoi
AAACCGGAGTACCCGGAGTAAACCCACGCAGACACGGGAAGGACATGCAGACTCCACACAGAAAGGACCCAGGCCGCTCCACCCTGGGATTGAACCCGGGACCTTCTTATTGTGAGGCAGCGGTGCCCCCCACCGAGCTGCATGGGACAGTAGTTTGAACTAATTAATTATTATGGGCTTATACACTTACACTAATTATATACAGTCCCCTTCACAAATATTGGCACTGCAAAAGATGCGTAAAACAAGTTAAAATAAATAATAATAAACTCTTACAAGTCCAGGGAATATAGAGCAGGACATTTGAGACTATTACTCTATTCTATAGACTTTCTTCATATCATCCAGAGTCCTAGACCTTGGGCACGTTTCTACCGACAGATTTTTTATGGGGTTGGAGACCAGTGGTAGTTTCTTAGCAGAAACTATTTTTGTGTTGTCGGACATGTTCCTTATTATTGTCATGCTGAAAGATCCAGAGATGACCCGTGCTTAGTTTTTTGGCAGAGGCAGACAGATTTGGGTTTAAATGTCCTGATATTTTATGGAGTCCATGATCCCATGTACTACACTAAAGTTCCCAGGGTCCAATGAAGGTAAAAGAGGCAAATAAAAGTGCAGACCCTGCACCATGCTCAACAGTTTCTCAGTCTAGTCATACTTTTTACATCAAGCCCTCCTAGCGTGTTCGTTTTCATTTTATCTGATTATAAAATAGTTCTACGATCTAACAGACTCTAGTTGCTTACGTGGGTGGTTAGATGGCAGGAAATGGATTTTTTCCTGGCACGCCTTCCAAATAATTGCTAGGAATCAGGTCACATGATCATTTTGGTGACTTGGTGAGCCCAAGATGTTTGACTATACCTCTCAAACGGTGATTCTTGGGGATTCTTGATACGTCCCAGTTACACCTGATTGGAACTTTATTCATCATGCATTTTTCATAACTGTAGAAATGGGCATTTTCAGAGAATTTTCAGGGAAGTTGACCTCTGTTTATATATATATATCCCTGCGAAGCCCTCATTCTTACACTTTGACCAGCGTACAAAGTATGACTAACAAATATTGAGTGAAATTTTGTATGAATAATTTCTATGGGTGCCAATAAACGTAGCACATGCAGTTTTGTTAAAGCTACGGAATTATCGATGAGGGATGTATTTGTATTTTTCAGACTAAATGTACTTCATTTAAAGGTTGGACTCAATTCTGTGTGATCTTAGGCTAATTTCTAATTCTAAAATGAGTTTGTCATAAACCTTTTTATTCATCATCACAAGGGTGCCAAGAACTGCGCAAGGGATTTTTAAGGCAACTTTTACAAATGTTATACATCAGTAGGTCCCAGTATTACTGTCTGACTGGACGAGAAGAGAGCACAGCTTTTCCCTTCCAAAACAGTATCACCCTGCTGATGCGTTTCCAAGTATCGGTAAGATTTCAGCACACAAATATATAACTTGAACAAATAATGCAATAAGCATAAGAAATATCACATTATCTCTGTTCACTTTGTTTGTTTTTGTTTTTTCGCTAAAACGTTTATGCTGGAAATGAGCTTAAATTATTTCCTTTTTTGTACTCCTAGGGCTAAAATTATGCTTTGCACTTGAGTAAAAATTTGTTAGGGTCAAATGAAATATATGTAATTCATTGTGAATGAATTAAGAAAAATCTAATTACCTTTGAACAAGTATTTAAATTGTTTGCCCTACTTGAAAAAAAAAGAAATAGGAACAATAAATACGTTCGCATTCACTTTGTTTTCCGCTTGATCAGGGCAGGGTGCCGATACAGCAGCATAGGGGTGCAAGGCAGGAAGCATCCTAAACAGGGCAGTTATCCATCATAGGGCACACACTTTAGGAACTTTGGAGACACCAATTAACCTAACATGCCTTTTGAGTCTTTGGACTGCTGCATGAAACCGGAGGACCCCTGAGTAAGCACAACAATTGCATATACATATTTCAAAATGAAATATCCCCAAATTGTTATGAGCAGTGTGTTATTCTTAGCACACATTTGTAACGTTATGGACTAGATTCCACTGTTCTATTTACTGTCGGCGGCACAGAAATCACTTTTTGGGTCACATTTCCTGTTTTACTTTAATCCAAATGCACACTGGCTGAAAATGACCAATTATGAGTGGAGGCATTCCTTTAATTCGCACAAAATCTCAAAAATGCACTTGATCCACATGTAAGATGCTCGAAGTGGCGAAGGAAGCCTGTGCATGAGGCTGCAAAGTGCTCTCTTCTCCGTTTCGTGCACGTGTTGTCGCGTGCTTGTGAATGCCTTTGTAAGCATGCATTAAGCCTTTCTGTGTGTGCCTTTTGCCCAGTCTCGCTCTCTCAATTAAAGATGCTATTTTAACCGCCATAAAAAATGGTAACAGAAGGCAATAAATAGCTTTGCAGACTTTTTTGTTAATTCTGTTAGCTTCTGTCAATGACTTAATAGAGCTGTGTTAGATGGACTGACTTATTTGCTTGAAGCAGAAAGAATAAACAGACATTTATTTACTTGCTTTTATCCACGCTCGATGTGATGCAGTCCTAACCCATCCACACCACACACAGTCGGGATCAGAGTAAAGGCAGAAAGATCGCTTCGTTGGCTGTTGGCTATCAAAGCCGAGCATTGGAAAAAGCTCTTTGATGCCCGAGACACTATAAGACCCCACTGGTCCTCCTCAGATAAATATAAAAAGCCATTGATTGAGTTTGTGTGCAGTTTTTTTTTCTGCTTATTTTTTTCTCCAACTATCGATCTTCAGGCTGACCTTCTGGTGATTCTGCAGCTTATCTGACCCTGGTATTATGGTCTGAACATGGAGAGACAGAAAAAGACAGAGAGACAGCATGAGAGAGAAGTAAGAGCACTATAAATAAAAGGAAAGATGGAAAAAATGAGGGTGTTAAGAAAAGATAGATTAGGGATGAAATAGGGGGTTGTAATACTTCAGCCAAATAGAAAATAAGAGAGGAATTTGATACTTATAAACCACTCACTGTGAGAGTATATCAAGAAATCTTTTACCCACTGATGCACCCGCTCTTCCTCATCCTCATCCTCATGCCTCTTTGGTCAGTTGCCATCAGCAACAAGGTCTCCGTGTTGATTGGTCAAGCGGGGCCGTACCCAGGACCTGTCTGACACTGATGAATAGTTTTTAATACCTGCAGCAATGCTGCATCATCCGGACCTGAAAAAAAATTCCTCACACACATTATTTAATGGATGCATCATGCTGCCCAAGTTTCCTAAGAGAAGCGGAATCCATTCTGAACTGTGTATGTTGTGCATGTTAAGAAGATGCATTTGAAGTGGAACTGTTTGAAAAATACAGCTATCAAGTATTATACCGGTGTTTATCTCGAGCCCATCGCATTAACTTTACGTCATTTTTGCTTGGTCCTATATAATGTTGCTGTGCCCTACTAGAAGCACTGTAGTGTTGAACAGAACTACAGGACGCGCACCAGAGGCACTACATTTCCCATAATGCCCCAGCATCTCTACAAAAGCTTGAATGGCTAACCCTGTCCAGGACTGGTTACTCGAGGTTGGTTGATCTTGCACCTTGTGCTACTATTAAGCCCTAGCTTAACATGATGAAGCAGGTTTAGACAATGAATGAATAAATGAATATGAATGAATGTTTAGACAATGAATGTGAATGACCACTACTGGCACGGTGGCTCGGTGGGTGGCACCGCTGCCTCACAGCAAGAAGGTCCCGGGTTCGGTCCCAGGGTGGAGCGGCCTGGGTCTTCCCCGTGTCTGCGTGGGTTTACTCTGGGCACTCCAGTTTTCTCCCACTGTCCAAAGACATGCGTGTTAGGTTAATTGGTGTCTCTAAACTGGCCCTTAGTGTGTGATTGTGTGTGTGTGTGTGTGTGTGTGCGCCCTACGACGGATTGGCGCCCCGTCTAGGGCTGTTCCTGCCCTTGCGCCCAGAGTTGCCAGGTGGGCACCGGCTGGGCCGCGACCCCGTGTGGATTAAGCGGAACATAACGAATAAATTAATGATCACTACTGTCTATGATTTGTCAGTATTGTGCAGGTATTCATGAAAAAACAAGCTCATTATGAGCTCATGCTCATAATCAGCTGCTCTTCAGTCTAGCAACTGTGATTCAGCACCGGCCTGGATGTTCCACTAAATTGAGTTTTACATGCCACTTATTAGCTTCACAATATAATAGCAAGCAGCCAGTCACGGTGCATGAGAGCATCCTAACGACCGATGATAGTAAAGCAAGTGAATCAAGGCATTGTTTCTACCTGCCTCTGTGGGAGTTAATTGCATGGTTCAGGCCCAATTCACACATTACATAAGAATTATGAGGCATATTCGATCACCTTTTGTGTGGAAAATTAGCATCCTGTCCTTGCAGTGACTTGCTCTGTTGGAGATTTACGATTTGGACTAATGAATGTGAAACAGCTCGCTTTTATCAAAGCTGAAAGTACGAATAAAGCCATATTCATTCAGGCAATACAGTGTCTGAATAATGGGTTAGGTTCTCCAAAGTTGTCCGTTGGACCAAACCTATGTTGGGGCTATTACTGAAATATACACTCACCAGGCACTTTATTAGGTACGCCTCCTTGTTTCAACACTCATTGTCCATATTATTATCAGTTTCACTTACCAAACTGAAGCACTTTGTAGTTCTACAATTACAGACTGTATTGTATTTGTTTCTCAACATAATTTGGTCGTCGCCCTTAACTTCTCTAATGGTCAGGACCCCACAGGACTAGCACAGATCAGGTCCTATTTGGGTGGTGGATCATTCTCAGCACTGCAGTGACGTTGAAGTGGTGGTGGTGTGTTAGCGTCTGTTGATATAGCAGATGCAGCAGTGCTGCTTGAGTTTTAAACCACCTCTGTGTCACTGCTGTACTGACAATATTCCACCTAACAAAAGTGTCCAGCCACCAGCATCCTATAGGCTGCGTACTGTAGGCTCTGATGAAGGATCAGAGGATGGATGACTAACACAAATTCACTACAGGTGCTACGTGTCCCATAACGCTCAAGCATCATTCCAGAAGCTAGAGCAACTACTGCTTTCGGTCAGAGCCAATTTCTTTTTGTTTTCTTCTTGGAATAATGGACATTTGCAAAAAAAACTGTAGACAAGATAATAATGTCTTAAAGCTAATTATGTTTATACTTCTTCAGAGCTAATTTGCTTTTCATTTTTTATCCATGGCAGACTGACACCCACATTAGTGTTAAATCACTCAATCAATTTAGTGTTTAACAGGGTTCTTTTTATGCACGGTTATAACTCTATGACTGATTGGTAAGCAGAGGGACATAGCTGTGCCCCAGTATTACATGTAGTCTAGAAAACACCCCTGCATTTTACCTTAAAAACATGCTCTAGTAAAAAAGATGCCAAACCTGTATCGCTAAGAGGTCTTGACCTTAGACACCACTAAAGGATTCATTCATTCATTATTCATTCATGCATTTACTGTCTTCTGCTTAATCCACACGGGGATGCGGCCCAGCCGGAGCCCACCTGGCTCAAGGGCAGGAAAAACCCCAGATGGGACGCCAATCCACTGTAGGGCACACACACACACACACACACACAGAGTCACACACTAAGGGCCACTTTACAGGTACCACTTAACCCAGCCCGCTCCACCCTGGGATTGAACCCAGAACCTTCTTGCTGCCAAGTCCTATTATTAGTTCTGTATAATTCCAGAACTACATGGTGTGGAACTGATCAAAAGAACAATGAGTATAGCAACAGAGTTAGGGGTACCTAATGAAGGGTTTGTAGGTGTCTGCTAAATAAACAATAATCAGAACAGTTCACTTTATATCTGTATATGGAAACGTGGGCGAGTTGATTCAACCCGTTTCTTGTGTAATCTGCATAAATGTTACTCAACAGATACAACTGGCCTGGCTTGTTGAATGGACAGTACTGGCTCTTGTCTTAAGCTCCGTGTGCTGATTGTTTTCTCCAGGCTCAACAGGAAAGAGGATGGATGATGAGGCTGAGTGAAATCAGTGGCGTTGCTTGCAGCCCCCCTGCCAAAACCTGGCTGCCCCAGCATGCCATCATCGATCCGTCCAAGGAAGTAGGCAAGGCAAGAGGAGGGCACTGGAGATAACGTTAAGGAAGAGAGAAAAAGGACGGTGGAGAAAAAGACAGAGAAAGATGAGGTGAGGAGCGGTGGTTAGCAGAGGGCAAGCTGAGGCAGGGAGAAAGATGAAACAGCTCTATGCTTCTCCATTTCTCCTCACTCTTTCGGCTCGACATCCCACAGTGATGATAGTGAAGGGCTACAGAGGGCAAGTTTCAATATAAAGGCTCAGTCCATGACGGAGAAACACCAAACGTGAGAAAGTGTGGCTCTGATTTACTAAGATGGAGCATAAACTGTACTAATGTGCAATTGAATAGATTTGAATTGAATATCCTAAAGCATAGTTTTCATAGTTTTTCACTGAGCGTCCCAGTGGTACTGAGCATGGAAAAGTCTCCAAAAACCTAGTGCTTATTATTGATAGGAAAGTACGATTATGATTTGGATTTTCAGACTCATTAGACACCTGAAGGACAGCTGAATGTGTTCTGTTGTTATGTGGTATTAACAACTAACTACATGTTCAGTTTTCTCTCAGAGCTCTTATTCTGGTACCAGTTCCAGCCCACACACTCAGATGTTCTCCCGTTCCAGACCCAAAATAAGATGTTCTTCTCTCATTAGTTTTCACTCATCGCACCATTATTCACACCACTTCAGAGGGAGGAACTCCCTGCCTCCTTCAGCTGTCAGATCATGCCATGCCATGCCAACAAAATGTTCCCGCTGAGGACACGAGATCCTCCTGTTTTTCTGAACTACATAATGTTATTTTATTAAATATTGTAAGTATATACTATTATCTCTAAGCAATAATGGTAAATTATCCATATTATAATATGCTTCATAATATTGTGCGTTGTTTATTATAGTCTCTATATTATTATTGTTGTATTTTGTTTTAATGATTTATTTCGTTTCCATTTCTATTAATTGCTTAAACGTATTATTTAGATAACGTAGATTAATTTTTCTTATAATATCTAGGCTGCCCATGGAGGGTAAGAAACTTTTCCTAGCAAACCTTCGTCATTATAACTTCTTGTTTTTCCTTTCCACTGTAGCCCCATTTATGCTCAATTAGGGTTTCGGGCCAAGATGATAGAAAGAGCAGCCGTTAAGCTGCTTTGAGACAATGCTCCAAAAGCGACATATGAATAAATTTTAATGCATGAAAATTCAGTCCATTAAAATATACAGTATTTATTTTGGTCTTTTTTCAGTGGAGCAGTGTCTCAAAACAGATTACCAATTATCTAGGCCCACAGCTGAGCCAGCCTAGTAGGACAGTGACAAGGAAAAACTCCCTAAACGTTTGGACCAGCATGCACTGTGGGAATCGGACAAGCCAGTGGACAGTGTGAGATCCCCTGTGCCTTCATGTGGATGTCAGTTTGACACGCGTCATCTACCAAAGCACTGTTGTGAATCAGATGGTCATAGTATTATGATTCATCTGTGGAATTAATTTTGGCATTTGCAGTAAGTGAAAACTGGCAAATGAATTGAAAATGTCCTTCCTGACACAATCCAACCTCAGGTCTGTGTGCAGCTCGAAAAATATCCTTAACCACATGGAAAATATATCTAATAATTAAAACATTGTATACCAAGCTTATAGCAGAGTGACAAAGGCTGCTTAAGTGAGAGAGGATGGGGGTCGGTCAACGCAAAGGTGTGTGTGTGTGTGTGTGAGAGAGAGAGAGAGAGAGAGAGAGAGAGAAAGAGAGAGTGTGTGTCAGTCAGATCAGGCATTGCAATGACATCTGCACCAAATAGAGCTTAAAGGTCAGCTCCTGAGAAAGATGACAGAGGAAGTGCTGATGCTCTCTCGGGGCAGAATCACTATTCCTTAGGAGTGAGGAGACCTTTAATATATGAAGTGATGGCCCGAGCATCCGGCTACAGGGCAGATATAATGTACAGCACACTCCGTCAGTAAGTGCAAGGTGACATGTTTTGTTGAGGCTCTGTACTCTAGCACAGAGGACTGGAAACAAACCAGTGCAATAAAGCCAAGACTTAAAGCCAAGCCTCAATGTAAAAATGTAAATAACTGCACAATGCATTGTGTTAAGATTAAGAAAATACGTCGATAATACACAAAACTGTTGGCTCTAAGGATTGTTGACATTAAATAAAATGTTTAATTGTCAATTTGCCACTAAACAAAAAAGAAATTACAGTCCATGAGTGAGCCTGAGGGTTTCAAAGGTTTCAAAGTTTCAAATGTATTACGCTCTGGGATTGTGTACACTGTCCCCTCACAGCTCTGAGATCCCTGGTTCACTATTGACCTTGGACTCACATGTCCTCCCTGTGTGCATGGGTTTACTCCAGGTACTCCAGTTTCCTCCCCCATACCACAGACAGGTTGTAATTTGTTTTGTTTTGCTAACTGGTATATTTAAAGTGCCCTCAGCGTGAGTGTGCGTGCCCCAAGATAGCTTGTTACCCCGTTTAGAGTTGTTGCAGCCTTGTGCACTGTACTGCTGACTAGGATTAAGCATATCGGAAAATGAATGAATGAACCAATGGACACATAGTAGCAGATATTCGCTAAATTATCCCATGTTAATATGGTTATAACCAGTGTTGCCAAGTATGCGTGAAAATTCCTCTTATAAAACAGAACACCCTAGTGGACAAGCAGTTAAAGTAAATATTTTAAAATAATTCTCACTCATTCTCATTAAATATATTTAATAAATACAAAAATGACTAGACTAATAGAAACAACATGAACTGGGGTATGTATATAAGAAAACTGCCTTGCTTGGAAGCCAGGGTATGTTTGAATATGTAAGTACACTGCTCACTAAAAGTAGGTAATATTTCACTATGGAGTATATAAATGATCTAATGTGCATAGAGGAGCGTGGAAAATATCAAGCGGTCACCAAAGTTTAAAAAAATCTAATTTGACAGGAGAAACTGAGGTCAGGTAACTAGTTTGCTTATTTACACTTGGTGTTAAAACGGTCATGTCTAAATGTCCAAACATTAGTAAACCAAACTGATTTAAACAGCTGCATTTTGTACGGACCTAGAACTTATCATTTTGCTCAAATGCATATGTGGACATACAGAAATTCACTCTGCAGGTCACAACAAATAATTTGATTTTTTTTTTTTTTTTTTTATAACAGTAATGAGTGTGTGCCCTGATGGATTGGCGACCTGTCTAGGCTTGTTCCTGCTGCTGCTGCTGCTGCTGCTGGCTAGACACCAGCTTTCCAGTGACTTTGGCCAGGATTAAACATTTCAAAAGTGAATGGATGAATTACTTCATTGACCGGGTTTTAAAGTTTCTATTTGTAAAAAAAAAAAAAAACCTATTCTTGTGTCTTGGTATTGTCTCCCACTATTGAACATGTATGTACGTAATGCTGAAGGCCACGGTAAGATTGAAAGTAGGCTGGATTTTGAATCAAAAAGAACCAGGATGGGAAAGCTGTTCACTATCAGAACCAGAACATTTCCCAGAACAAGGCAAATTTGGATAATGAAGTTTGAGTATAGAAATCTGGAAATCTAAAGCATTGTAACTGTCACTGATGTGTGTAATTCAATTATTTTGAATAGAGTTTTCAAATTTACTATACATACATACATGGGTCAGTCTAGTTATTTCAGCATTTGGAAGATCAAGTTGGTTGGTCTGATGGCTTATATACATGTGCCTTCTTGTCCCATTATTCATCCAAAGGCAACAATGCTTCCAACTTGCTGAAATTACCAGACTGAGCCCTTACATCTATCTAGACCAGCTGTACTAGTGAACCAGCACGGCAGGTATAACCGGCTTAAGAGTGTCCAAACCCTGTCTAAAATCATAGAAATCAACAGAAAATAGTAAATAACATGCCAAATCAAAAACACATATCTGATTTGTATGGAACAGTGTTTAGTAAACTCCTCACTATGTTCATGTCACACAGTTCTCAATATGGCCGACAGTGTGAAAAACCTTACTTTTAACGAAAAAGAAATGAGCGCAACAGCAGGGCGGTACAGCGGCGCTTTGGGGAGCACTTCCGTCTCTCAGCTCGAGAGACCTGAGTTTAAGTTCTGGCCCACCCACTGCCTGTGTGGAATCTGCATGTTGTTACTGTGTCTGTTTGCATCACCTCCCAGTTCCCAACCTGAAAGTCAGGTTGAATCTCAATATTCTCCCAGTGTCACCAAATCAGTGAGAAGGACAGGTGTACTGTCCATGGGTGATTCCCGAGTCGAATCCCGTGCCTCCTGTTGGACTCCCGCTTCCCCCGTGGACCTAAACTGGATTAAGTGGGTACAGCAAGCGAGGTCATGGGGACACCAGCAGTCTAATAATTCCAGTGATAAGATTTTCAAGTTGTATTAGTGATGAATACCTCACATATAATGCCAATAATCAGAACATGAAAGTTTAATATGTTATTTTGCCAAATGCAATGCAGCCAATATTAAAGGTTAGGTAATTTGTTTAATGTCAAAAGGGAGCAAATGTCAGAGTAAATATCCCAGGTGTAAAACAATATAGCGAAAAGAAGATGAAACTGATTTAATAATTTAGCAACAGCCTAAAGCTACTGGCCGAAGCCAATGAAGTGGTAATCAGGAAAACACTATGCTTCTCCTCATCAATTATTAGCAGTTCTAGTGAAAATAATGGATTGATGAAGTGACCCCTCTTCAGCACCTGAAGGCCTTTCAAGTAGTTACTATTCACCTTACCAGGAAAATCATACAGATGAAATCTACAGCCATAATGGATGACTGGACATTAACACACAACCATAAAGTCACTCTGTGGTGTAGTTCATAAAACAAAGACGACACTGATAGCATGTGCTGTACAAGGCTTGGGTCTGTTCTACGAGATAAGCCTGTGAGTATCATCTTCAATTTTTCCCTTTGATTCTCCTGCTTTGTTTAGCAGAGGTTATAGCCAGCTTTGGACTAAAAAGACAAAGCAATGCGTTTAATTCAGCTCCATTTTTTTTGCGTTGAACACTGTGGTCCTCAATATGCAGGAATAAGTCCGAAAACTCCGACCATAATCACTCACACTGCATCAGCATAATCGCATAGGACGTATTGACAGCCTGTCACAAATGAGCCTCTCCTCAGGCCTTCCACTCCAGCAGTCTGTTACCAATCAAAACGTACAAATGTCTGAATAAATCTAATCATATGTCCAAATGTATAAAAAGCAGCTTAGGACCAGATAAAAATGACTCTAGCCTCAGGGTCAAAAGACAGCTCACTGAAGGTTTGGACAGTGTTTGTTGTACATTTACCTGAAGATGAAATATGACCTTTGTATGCTGATTTGCTTCTGAAATCATATCATTCTCAATGCAAGGCTACGAAAATGTCAGCATACAGCGACATGCATGACTATGAGTTTAAGACATGACAGATGAATTAAGGATGAAAAAAAGGTTAGCGATGGGTGCACCTAGCATCAGCTATAGTTTTCAAAACATGCTGATATAAAAACCAGATTTTGGAACCAGTTTTGGTCCTGGGGAGCTTAAGATAGTTAGTATGATAAAGTAATCTTCGTCTTTAACACATAGGCTTTCAGAACGAAAGTTATTTGTGAATGAAGTATGTAACACTATTAACAGTACAAGTTAATATTATCCCTGTTACTAACATACGTGGCAATACTAGCTGGTGAAAACACTCCCTAATAAACTTTATTTAACTAAAAAAAATATATGATAGAAGTAAGGGGTCAGTATGGTAATTTCAGCAGCACTTTGGGACATCTATCCAGACGAACTATACTAGTGAACCAGCATGGCAGGTATAAGCGACTTAAGAGTGTCCAAACCCTGTCTTAAAATTATGAAAAGCATAAGCAGAGAACCTCACTGCCTCCATCCAGTCTCACTAACCAGGCTGGAGACCATTTCTAATTAGCTTAACCAGTTAAAACCACTCTAAGAGAATACAACTTTTACAGACTTTCACCAGCTATAACCAGACCTTGGTTAGCACAGTGTCCAGAGAACTTCAACTATTATAAAACCAGACCATTCTGAGCAGTAAGAACCAACCAGGTGGGCGAGGTCCACCATCTTGAACCAGCCTGAACATATATGACAGCCTTATAAAGTCCAACCCTTCTCCAGATACATAAAACCAGACTAATCTTGCCAACTTACTCTAATCATCTTGTTAAAGTGCAAAACCAGATCATTCTGACCAACTGGGCTAGTAAACAAAATCAGCTAGATCCACTGTGATCAGCTACAGCCAAGGGGTGTCCAAAACCCCTCTCAAACCAATAAACCATTATCCTTAGAATCTACAGTCTGACCAGCTATACTAAAATAACAGCCCCCCCCCCCCCAACCCATAAAAATAGAACAGCCCAAATGAATCAACAACGGAGAACCTCACAAGCAATAATCATCTTCAAAACTCCCCAGAACATTACTGACCACCTAGACTCAATACGACCCAGGTATCTGGTGAACCTCACCAGGTACAATCAGGTCGTAATTGTTCAAATCACCTCTAAATTCACAAAGTAGACCATCTGTATCTCCTAGGCCTCAAGGTTTAAGCGTGGTTCCACTAGACTCACCACTCAAGACCAAAGAAAGGAAAGCATCAAGAGTCTTCTCCTTTGTGGCAACCAGGTGTTGGAATGAAATCCTTTTATCATTCATCTCCTTTATCACAGTTGCTCGTCCAGATCAGCAGCTAATCAGCAGGTTTAGTGATTGAGCTGTAGACTTTTTGTACTAGCACAGTGTCTTCTAAGAAGCATACAAACACAAATCTAAAGGTGACTCTGGAAAAAGCTGTCTGCTATGCTGTAAATGTAAATCCTAACTAGCTAAAACAAGCTAAATCGCTACAATCATATACATACAGTCAGTAAAATCCCATAATCACAAGAACTTCTACCTAAAATTCGTTTTCTATTAACTTTTACTACATATAAAATATGTTGAACGGTCCAGAAAGTGTTAGTGTAAATATACGTCTGCTACAGCGTCTGTTTGTATTTCCACAGCAGAGCCGCGCGTTTAGAGAGTGTTGGTCATAAAACTACATTTCCCATAATGCTCGAAGCGCCTACTTCCTATTTTGGTCACGCGATTATCTTTGCAACTACTGTCGATATGATGCAGTGAAAATTAGAATCCATCGGCTTTAAACTAGTTCGAAATCTTTACATTTTTGTATAATCGCGGCTCTGTCTGAGTCTTAGTGTCCGACAATTGTATTAGTTCGTTACGATTTCGTGTAGAGTCGTGTTACAGGTATTTGTGATTGTTATCCATGCTGGAGGAGGAGGAGCAGGTAAATATTCCTACCGTTTATTCTCATTTATTGCAGGAAATGGTGATGCTGAATATAAATATAGTAATTTGAAGCCATATAACTGTGTTAATTTACAGTGTCGGATCAATTACATTGTAATGCATGTGGTGTTTTCACTCATTGCCCTGCAAAGTGTCTCAAATATTAGTGTGTAAACGTGTAGCATAACATTTCAGAGGGTCACACCTAATGCATAATAACCCGATCCCGTTTATGTGATCAATCGATTGTTGTGATCATGATTCTTTCATCTTTGTAGTCTGACAAACACAAGATATATGACGTATTTGTAGTCCTTTAACTGGGCCATTGAAAACGATTGCTTAATGTTTTTAAACTACAAACATTGTTTCCTTACAAGTTCAGGTATGTTCCGTTTAACGTCTTACAAAGGTCTTACACAGATAATACTTTCCAACAGGTATTAAAGGTGATTAAAATGGGTATTTTGACCCTGACCATAAAAGACTATGTGATTATAGTAAAGTCTGCGTCAACGTCCATTTTGGTTCATCACAGAATGTAATGACAGTAAACTTATCACACCCCGCACACTCCGGTCCTCTAGCACTGCTCGGCTGGTCCCCCCAGCTCTCAGGGGACGAGGAAGGCATTCATCTAGACTCCTCTCTGTTTTGGCTCCTAAGTGGTGGAATGAACTTTCCCTCAATGTTCGAACAGCTGAGTCTCTGGCTACTCATGTATTTTGCACATAGGTCTACCATAACTAACCCCCCGCCCTCTAAAAAAACCCACACAAACTTGACAGTTTTAGAAGTTAGATTAGATTCATGATTATTAGGAATAGATGATGTCACTGATGTCTTGAAGCACTTTTGTAAGTTGCTCTGGATAAGGGCGTCTGCTAAATACTGTCAATGTAAACGCAAGCGCTGCTTATCTGTAGTAAATAAAAAAGGGAAAGGGTCTTGGCATAGCACGTATCATAATTCAAGCATCATGGGGGGAAAAAGGCAAAACTGAAGGTTTTATTTACAGAACTTGTAAAATATATTCCCCATTATTCTCAATCCGTAACCTTTAACAGTCATCAAGCATCTATGAGTGTGATTTTTATATCAAATCTGCTAAGCAACCATTATATTTAGTTCATTCAAAAGCAAAGCACAGCATCCAACCTTGCTGATCTCGATCAGTGTCATGGGGAACGGTCGAAATTGTTTAAAGTGGCTCTTACCAGTGAACCATAAGAATTGCTGAGTTACATCATTACATTGTTTATTTATTCTTTTACATTCTATGCTACTTAATTCAGTGCGGGGTCAGGGGAGGACCAGGGAGAACCTGCAAACTTCACACAGGTAGTGGTCGGGCTGTGAATCTAACCCAGGTTTGAACCATGGTGCTCTGACGCAACAGCAAAATTGTAAGCAAAAAGCAAGACAAACGTGAGGAACGTGAGAAAAGGCTACGATATCCTAAAGCTCACACAGATTGGAATGAAGATCACTTGAAAAGATTGAAATTTAGAAATTTTGGTGCCACAACCCTATTGCTAAAACAACATCTTTAATGGTGGCCTAAGACTATTGCGCAATACTTACAGATACAGCAAACCATTGAAATGTTTTCATAAACCAGCTATTATTTGTGTGATTCATTAAAGCCCATTACCTCTTTGAAGTAGATTATTTAAACTACACATTAAACTCGTTTGTTTTGGTATGCTTTTAAGTGGACTGTAGTACATTATAAACATGCTCCCAGGTGACTTGTGGTGTGGTAACCCTTAGCCTTGGACAAATATTGAAAAAACAAGTGGTAATAAATTCTATCTAATATTGATCCAGTGTTTCAGCCAGTAACAGCTCATTTACATATACACCGTAAAATGTCATTTGTCCCCGTTTCAGACAGACAGAAGTGTTTGACTAGTGTCATTTAAAAAGCACAGCAGCAGACCTATGTTTATGATCCTCCAGTTTTATTAGTTTGTTGACCCCGTAATAAATAAAGATGCTCCCAAGTGATATACATGTATGTCGGGAAGAAATAGCCTCTACAGCTCACTGTGCCTAGAGAAATTCATGATATCCCTGTCGATATCCTTACCATTTGTTACATTAAAAACTACTTTACATTATATTCATATAATTAGCTATACGTAAAAGTAAAAATAGCATTCCGAGTTATTAAAACTTTGAGCAAAAGAGTTTGAGCAAAAAACTTTGAGCAAAAGTCACCCCTTTAATATAACCGTTTCATAAATATCAATCAGTCGATCAAAATGTATTTCTATAGCGCTTTTTACAGTGGAGCATTGTCTCAAAGCAGCCTTACAATATTATATTATCTTAAAAGGCCAATTCCAAGTTGAGCAAATATGCTCAGGTACAACCAATTACACTGGACTATTCGGCCCCCACACGAGTGGAAAGAATTTTATTATCTCGGAGTAAATCCAGCTGTTCAAAAACCACAATACATTCTGTAAAAAAGGACATTATCCGGCAAGGACACAGCGGCCATTACCATAGTCACATAGTAGTTTAGTTCCTTTGTACCTAGGGTTTTATTGTAAGCAACAATATGAATTAAAATGCAATATGATAGCAGTATTTCGTATTTGACTCTCAGTTCCATCTGCAGGTGTCGCAAGGGTTTGCTTGCACTAGTTTTCTGTCATTCAAAAGTGAATTAGATGCACAGGTACTGCCTGTTGTACGACGGTCCAGCTTACGATATTTCGCTGTAACAATGGGAATCTGAGAATACCTAAATAAATAAACATTCATCAGAAACTGTACTCTGAATTTAGAATTTCTATATTTCTCTGAACAAGTGGTACACAGTGTGATACACTGATCTCATGCACCGTCTCCATGATGCACGAGGAAGTCGGCAGTGTGTGATGTAGGAACCAGGAAGAGGGATGAGGGAGTCATAAAGTAGGAGTGATGAGCGCTGGGAAATGTAGTGGGTAAAAGCTGTGGTTGTAACAAAACAAATGTTTCTTTTTTTTTACTTTCAACACATTGTTCAGTAAATTACTATGGATATTTCATTTATATTTAAAGTTATTGTAAAATAAGCTTTATTTTGATTATGCAAACACAAGATAACTGTAGTTTAACAGGATTTGTGGCATGTTTAAGGGAGGCTATGCTATGATTAAAATATATTTAACTTACGATGGGTTTGTCGGAAAGCGTCCCCATTGTAATAAGGGGGCTACAGCTGTTTAGTTCCTTTTTTATTTTTAAGACTTTGTCCGTTAAAGAGAACGGCTGCTGTTTTTTTTTTTTTTGTTTTTTTTTATTGGCATTTAAAGGTGTATGGCGCCACTTGTGCTTCTGGCAAAAGGTTTTATGGCAACACGAGACCAAGATTATACTTTTTGCACTGCATATAGTGAAAGTAGTAAATTTGGTTGAAATTCAAACACAGCGCACCTCCCAAATTACACCAAACCTAGTGGCCAGGTCAGATAACAATCTGCTTAAAAATCAGTTCATGGACTTGTAGAGAGCAGGAGACAACAAAGGGTGACTGACCTCAAATCTGGTCAAATATTCCCCAATCTATGTTTACAAAGCTGCCAGGGATGTATAAAGACTGTGAGTAATGCAATGAATTTCTCCAAAGTTTTAAAGCAGGGATTTTACTCATCACTTTTTCAACCATGTTATTAGTTTTTCATTTTTTTTTCCATCAGCTGCCAGAACTGTTTTTCTGAACTACTTTTTTTCGCCTGATTTGAACGCTGTAAGACAAAATCTGTAGGCTTGAACGAAGATGTGGAAAAATAAATTTGAATCGATTTAGAGATCGGCTGTAAAACAAAAAAAGTGACTACTTTGAGGTACTACTTCCAAAAGACACTGTAGCTCTGATACTAACGATGGGTCTTGTTTTACAGGAAAGGAATCCCAGTGAAGAGTTGACCGATGAATCAGAGGTAGGACTTGAGAAGGTTTGTCACCAAACAAAAAGAACGAATTTGACCATCTGTTATGTTAAGTTCATTACATATTTTAATCAAAGTAAGCAGTTGTATGTTAAAGATGCTTACCTAAACTAGCAGGTCCTAGCAGGTTCTGGTTGGATTGTGTTGTTGGACTATCACTTATTTTGTACTAATGTGAGATTTTTGAACAATTAAATAAAGAAAATCCACTCGAACAAATGGGACAAAATATTAAACATGGTTATTTATTACTTGCAGAAAATGATGGAATGTTACATATCTATGTCCTGAGCTTTTTCTGTAGAATTTGTTGAACTGTCTTGGCCCAGATGCTGCAAAACAGGCCCAAGTCATGATACTGCTACCAGTCATGATACTGCTACCAGTATGTTTCAGCTTTGGGAATAGATGCTTTTGCTGTAATGCAGTGTTTTTGTTAGGTTTTTTGTCACTTGCATACCTAAAGTCAGGGATTTCATGATGGCTAGGTGGGTAGCACACAAGAAGAAGGTCGTTGGTTCAATCCCCTGGTTGGAGCGGCCTGGGTTCTTTCTGTGTGGAGCCTGCATGGGTTTACTCCGGGTACCCCAGTTTCCTCCCACTGTCGTTTTAGGTTAGTTGAATACTCTAAATTGTCATTGACTTGAGTGTGTATATATAACTAGTCCTGACGTAACCTTTTGTGTGTCGCTGAAATGGCCATTGATACTGATAGCGGCATTAAACAAACAAACAAACAAACAAATCTTCGGCTCATAATGCTGAATTCACGATTCAGTTTACTCATGATTATTGCTTTTAAAACACATTTGTTTTTTTCTGAAGAGTAAACAATGTACATTTTGACAAAATTATTCATTCATTCATTATCTGTTGCTTAATCCACATGGGGTCGTGGGCCCACCCGGCAGCTCTGGGCAGCACAAGGGCCAATGATGGGTGCCAATCCATCAAAGGGCACACACACACACACACACACCCACAGTAACACACTAAGGGCCACTTTAACACCAATCAACCTAACACGCATGTCTTTGGACGGTGGGAGGAAACTGGAGTACCCGGAGTAAACCCACACAGACACAGTGAGGACATTTCTGTGAGGACTCCACACAGAAAGGACCCAGGCCGCTGGGATTGAACCCGGGACTTTCTAGCTGTGAAGCAGCTGTGCTACCCACCGAGCCCCCGTGCTGCCCTTAACAAAATGAAAATACTTTAAATAACTAGTAATATAAATGTGTCGTCTTAAATTGAGACCCTGTTATCATGCTGTTCATCAAACGCATTTTTGTTTCAGTTATGTATGAAAGGCACAATCTAAATATCTTTATACAGATATATTTAAACATCCCCTCCAGTTTACTTGACCCCCCCCTCCCCCCCCCATTAAACCGCAATGAAAAATGCCGTATATGATTATTGCGCCCTCTGGTGTTCAAAGAACGCAACCACGTTATTAGATGTGTTTACAAAAAAGCAAGCGATGTCCCCGTGATTAGACCGTGGCATTTTTGCACCACAATGCACCACGTCACGGTTACACCCCTATCACAATTGATTAATAAATCAAATAACTAAATGAAATTAGAATAAATCTGCTTGTTCATGGGTAGTGATTGGTACCGCTAAAGTAACCACTCAGCTGAAACCAGTGAGCTCAGATTCAAATGCAAGACCAGCCTTTTGATGTAATGTGCAATCACCTTCCCTTTACTCTCTCTCTTACTGCTTGTTATGAACAGAAAAGTTGGGGCACTTATTGGTGCACCATACAGTCCCGAAAGCTGTATAGAAATAAAGTATGATGTCCCACTCGAGTGAAATCGTGCTTCAGTCTGGAGACGTGATGTCACGCAGGGAAAGGGAGGAGGGGCAAGCTTAGACTGACATTAATCTGTGTGTGAATTTGATGACCTGCATCGACAATCTGCTTTCTGACTAGAGGATCCATGAGGCAGGAAAGCTAGAGGGAAAGAGAGTTTGAGAGAGAGTGTGTGTGAGAGAGGCAGAGCATTGTGTCTTTGGTCACACCACTCCAAGAACAGGGCAATTAAAGACCGACTCCCCTTCATCCCCCTCTCCCCAGGGCACCAATTAGGAGCAGCGCGAAACGTCGGCACAATACTCATCCCGCCAGAGCGGCAAACACTAACAAGAGCCAGAAATTATGGGATATGAAATGGCAGAGCTATCACTCTGCACCCCCACCCCGCTTCTCACGCCCGGAGAAAGTTTGTAGGATTTTTTTTTTTTTTCAGCTGTTCGTTCCACAACTATAATGGCTTTGTAGACCATGACAAATGTCCAGGTATTTGAAATTTCACATCTGTAGAAGGCAGGAAATGGATGTGGATGCTTGCGGGAGATGAGGAGAAAACATCTTTAGAGGTGCGACTAGGTCTTCCGACTTAAGAAATCCCACTTTTCCGAAAACATCCGCGCATAAGGTCGGGCAAAACGGAGATGCAATAATGCAATGTCACGGTCGGCAGTGCAGCAGTACAGAAGGTTTAACTTTAAAGCAGAGGACTGAATTGCATATCATGTGAAAACAATGTTCTCACACTTAACCCAACGCTCACCAATGGCTTTGAAGCAACAGTAGAACAGGAACCAAATCAGGATTCATTGGAATGAGTTTTCATGGCCATACACAAGTATAAGAACTTCTGCATTGACTGCAGTGGTGTAAAGCATGCTACCACTGGACACTGGAGCAGACAGTCTTAGTAATATCAGAAATTCCTTCCGACGTCATGTTTACCCGATGTGTTATTGGCTTTAAGTCTGACGAGCAGCAGAGCTCTTTCTGGAGAGCACTAACTTTCTCCTTGCAACCATCCCCCACACACCATTGCTCTTCAGTGGTTTTCTGATAGTGAACTCGTGAAAATGAACTTTAGCCAATGTGGGAGAGGCCTTTAGTTGTTTAGAAGTTACCCCAGTCTCAGTAGTGACCTTTCAGACTTTTATCTTGATGGTATTGAGCTTCCTCATTATGTCTGTCTGACTGTGGAATGGCGATCCAGCCAACACACGACGTCAAATCATGTGCGTCTGTCTAGTGCCTGAGTTGGAAGTCTGTAGAAATATTTCATTTCGTCGTAATATTTAATTGCCTTAATTGTATTGGGTTTTGCATACGTTTAAAAAAGACGTTCAAAAACGTTGATTCTGGACTCCATCAACTCTCCATTCTTTTAACCGGGTTGTTGACATAATTTGAACATCAGTATAAACACGTCCGTCTAAAATACGTTTTAAAAAGGTTCTCTGCGGACGTCTTTTGAACGTCTGCCAAAGGCTGGCAAAGTCGTTATATTGACGCCTTTCGGACTTGTCTTTGCTCAGTGGGGAGCCACTGGACACTCGACGCGGACAGTCTTAACATAAAATTCCATCAAACTTTGATAGCGGTTCTGTCTTACTTGTTATTGCAAGTTTTGCGTAACATTTGTGCATGTTCCCTTCTTCAGAAAGTGTAATGTCCTGTAAGCACCTCCAGTAAGTAGTGTTAGCCACAGTATTGGCTACATGCGTTGCTTTTGAGCCTATAGTTTCTTCATATTAGATCATTAGTTCAGTTGTTGAGGGAAGCTGGTTATCGACTCTTTGTATTCTGATTTGCATTCAGTAGTTTGTTTTTTATTGTGAAACCTTGATGTGCACCAGTAAACCAAATCATAAGGTCCACCTGGTCTGCACCAACGTGGCTCATAAAGGTGGCACGTGTCCACATGAAGGCCCAGACCCAGGGTTTCCCAGGAGAACATTGGCCAGAGCATTACCCTCCATATACTGGTTCATGTTCTTCACATAGTGCGCTCCGTTATAGTCACTTACTGAGATAAATGGTGCACAAACCTTAATGCCTAAACGTTGAAATGAATGAATACAGATCCAAAAAGACGCGATTAAGTGGCATCTCTACAGTGTCCCTGTGTAAGGGCATATGCATAGTAATTAACTGGTACCTCGTCATGTGTTGGTTTTCCCTTGAGCACTGTGCTGCTGGTTAGACCCATATCCATCCTTGAATGTGATTAGGTGGGTATGAAAAGTGAATGAGTGAGTTGTAGGGTAATTGAAAGTTTTCGATATGAAATACAAATGTGTGCCATTTTAACGTCTTCCATACGTCTTTTCTGAGATTTGCATGTGATGTGATGCGATGTGATTGGTCGAGCAAAATATTACATTTCCTGTAGACTACATACGATGTAGCAAAGCTATCTGGGCTACTGTAACGCAACAGGTTATTACTAAAAAAGCCACAATTTAACAATCAACCTACAGCTTATTGACCTCATTGTTTTGGTCCTTCACTTGGGCCATCCTTGTCTTTCCTCTACAAAAGTGGTTCCTTGGCCGCTACCCTTTTAGAAAGGCCATTCCTGATCAAGCTTCGTTGCCTGTGGAAGGGCCAACTGTGCTTCCCGATGTAGCTGCCAGATACTGCTATTGCTCCAGTGTAAGGGGAGATGACATTATGCACTTGCCACTGTAGCTTATAGAAACGGTTTTATTCCCTTTTTTAATTTTCTGGTTACATTTTAATAAAGATCTGAGACGTAATTATATACGGTCATTATACCATATTATAAACGATCGTCTGAACTAATTTAGCCCAGTGTTGGCCCAGTATTGTATGTGAAATGTGCAGTGTGTAACGAGTTCTTTTAAACCAATTTTTCCTAAACTTGTTTCTCTGGTCTGCTCCATTGCAGTACCGCTTACTCTGTTTCTCCCGTCTCAGTGCGGTAGATTTTCACCACAAATAGATAATAATGCTCAAACAGCTTAACTGCCTAGGTGCCTCTGAGCCAAATTTAGTATTTGATAAAACGTTGTGTTTAATAAAACATTCTGTGGCAGAGGTGGCACTGTTGCGCGTGTCATTACAGCTTTCTATACTATTGCTAATGCATGTGGCAATGTAACATATGTTTAAGTCAGTTATTACCATTAATAATGCGGTTTATTAATATTTCCAGCACTTGGTTTACTCTGCCTGGATGATAAAAGGTAGAACTTGCTTAGTGTTGGAATTGCTTAGTATTTGCTAAATGTCTGAACTAGTCTGAATCCAAATTGCTTATTGTTCATTGTCAAGCTTCTTGATAAGATTTGCTCAGTTGGAATGGGTGTGAGGGCATTCTGACAGTGCAGTGTCCGTGTCAGTGGCTAAAACTGTGATCAAAGACGGCAAAATGGCAGCCTCCGGACAGCTTTGGTCCATGGGCTCCGAATCTGCCGGTGCGCTGTTCCGTTCTGTTATACGCTCAGTGAAAAGAAGTTTCCTAAAGTCCGACAGAAATAAAGGGTCGGTTGGTTGGTTGGTTGGTGTTGTTTGGAACTGATTGTTCATGTCGTGCTTTGCAGTTTCACCCTTTCACCATTTCACTGCATCACAGTGGAAAAAAGTGGCACTATAATGCCATCTGATCTACTGCTTTTAAAATGAATATCCCCGATAAATGTTCAGTAAACAGTGTGCTGTTGCATTTTGTGGACACCAGAGGTTAGGGAAATGGGAAACTCCTATTTAAATACAGTACCTTCCATTCTCAGAGAGCTGGTTTGTTGATTTTGATTTTCACTTTGAGACAGAACTTAGTTATTTTAACTTAATTTATTATTTAACCCTTATATAACCTTGTTAAAATTAGGTGAAGTTGTTACAAAAGCGCATTTGCGACCCTTTTTATTTAAAACCTTTCCAGTTTCTCTTCATTGCAGGAGAAAAGGACACGTGATTTTGAATTGTTATTGTACACAACGGAAAAAATGGATATTATAGAAAAGATTTATACTCCGCTATTTAATCTATGGTGAATCTAACATAGAACATTTTTACCATATTTAATCTGTTTTTGGTCATTTATTTTAACTGCAGCCGACTAAAAAAATTGTTTAATGTGCAATGATTTGCATCATTTAATCTTCAGAAATAAGATATGTTATTGTATTATTTATTTATGTTCGGCTAGATAAGGATGGTTAATCACTTAATCTGCACTGCTCACAAAAAACGGGTGATATTTCAAAATGAAATGCCCCATAAAGAAATATCCCCTAATTTTTGTGAGCGGGGTAGTTGTCCACTCTCACCCAGTGAAGGATGGCTTCCCAGTTTGATTGCGATTTCATCTTTATGTCCCAGGGAGTTTTTCCTAGCCTCTGTCACTTCTTGCTGATCTAGACACTGATCAGTGTGTTTACATGCACTTATCTGAAACTGCAGAAAATCTGAATCAGACAGTAATCCAATCAAGTAACCAAACATACATTTTGTTCATCTGATAAAGGGAAACGTCTGTGTGATAATCAGATTTTTATTTTGCTACCAAGCAATCTCCCAAAGTGACATAAATTTTGAACTTTAAACATGAAGTTTGTAAACTTTAAAATTGAATATGTAAATTGAATACTTTTTTTTTTTTAATTCAGAGTCTCCATGAAGTGTTCAATAGCAGTTTTGATGTGTATAATTCCGGGGTTGCCAGACCCGTCAACTGGGCGTGGACTAAAAATGGGTAACCGGTATACATGCTATGAGTAATCCCATAACTGGGATCAAATCCATCTCTCTTTATGGGATTTCTTAATCTGATTTCTAGATCGGCGTACACTGTATACATGATATGTATAATAATAAGATAAGATAAGATAACCGCAGAAATACGGCTATGAGCAGAATATCTAATGCACGTAAAAACTCTAAACAAGGAAAAAAACTCTAAACTCTAGGAAGAGGACAGCGAGGAGGAACCTAAACTGAAATATGAACGACTGGCCAATGGGGTGACGGACATTCTTCAGAAGGACGCAGCCAGCTGCATGACGGTGCACGACAAGGTACGTGAACAATACATTTCATCCCGAAACATGCATGTTTTAGTAAGCGTTATGAAAATTTTATCCACCCGAACACATCAAATTACATTTTAGTGATCATCCTTTTTTATTTAGCAAAAACAGTTCATGCAAACCTGAAAATCACCTAAACACTCTCTTTGTTTTAAGTCTACTCTGCCTTAAAAAAAAAAACAACAAAAAAAAACGGTCCTCACAGTGTGTTCACTCATGCAAGCCTGCTCTGGAGGAATAGTCATACCTAGTTATGTCTCCTCACCTGATGTTTTATTAACAGCTATTGATTTTTTTTCTCTTTTTTTCCTCCTCCTTTCTTTTGTCCTCTGGGAATTACACGTTCTTTCGTCTCCTCCATACAAAAAACTTAAAAAAAAAAGGGGGGGGGGGGGGAGGCAGCATCGGAGGCGTCCTCGCACTGAATTTCCAATTAGTATTGCCATTTCTCTTCTCTTTAACGTTTTTATTCTCTGATCTATGTGTTCCTGCATACCGCCCACCATCTCATGTAGCCTCGTGTTTTAAGTGACCGCAATCAGAATTTCATTTGAGCCATTCCATTTTGATAAATCCCATTAGGAGCAGCCCCGACTGCCCAGGCCACCCCGTTTATTTATTTATTTGGACTGATTTTATTTGGGGAGTTTTTGGGGGGGTGGGCTTTGGACATGCTCCACTGTGCCTGTAAATATAAGCATTTCATTATAGACTGCACTGAAGCATGGGAGTGCACACGCGCCGTGCGAGGGAGTGCGGCGTGTAGCAGCGTGTGCTGGAGCGTGGAAGAGGTGCTTACGTGCTGTGTTTTAACGCATCTCTCGTAGCTTTTCATGCAGCGGATCTTCTGAAGACAGCTTATTATTGTAGAGCCCTGTAATAGCTAATTACAGAAATGTTTGTGCGTCAAACTTCTGATATTACATTTTAATATGATAGCAAGTTATAATACACACAAGTACATTGGATGGATTTTTGATAACATTTACTTTCACCCTTATATATATATATAAACATGCTGGGTTCAGTAATAATTCTTTTATGACTGAAATAGATTTTGTGTTTCTATTGGACAAACAAATGTGATCAAACTAAATGGCTTATTGTGTAATGTCAGTTGGTTGCACAGCATGGGGCGTCATTTTATTATTATTGTTGTTATTATAATTGTTTATTGGTATAATACAGACGATGAGTATATTATATATCAATAGTATATATTAGTATTATTGAAAACCGCTGTTATGCTGTTAGGGAATAATAAGAATAACTTCAAAAACAAGAATATCTTAAAAATAAAAAGCTTAGATGTTATTATTATTGTTATTAAATTAGTTTCAAATATATTATTTATTTAAGATGTATTATTGCTATTAGAATATATATAAAAAAATATACTAACAATAGGGATTACATTTCATTATAATAATGATAAAAAAAATGTTTTGAGTGTTTCTGAGTTTGACTGTTACCCAGTTACTGTTACCCAGTTTGGGTGTTTCTAAGTTACTGTGTTACCCAGTTAGTGTTACCCAGTTTGGGTGTTTCTAAGTTACTGTGTTACCCAGTTAGTGTTACCCAGTTAGTGTTACCCAGTTAGTGTTACCCAGTTAGTGTTACCCAGTTAGTGTTACCCAGTTTGGGTGTGTCCGAGTTTGAGTGTTTCTGAGTTACAGTGTTACTGAGTTACAGTGTTACTGAATTGATGGTGAACAAAACTAGTTTAGGACAGCACTAGTGAGAGATAAAGTGAGTTGGTGCAGTTGGAGTTAGTAGGAGGCAGACTAGAAGATGAAGTAGAGGACTGAATTCTTATTTAATGGTTTGAAACGTCCAGCCTGCATTCCCTCGTTTACAGTATATACAGCACAAAGAATCTGGAGTTTGTTGAATCTGCTCTTATTAGATTTCTGGTAAGGTTGTACACATACAAAATCATAACTGCAAAGCAGGAACCCAATTTCCCATTGGATGCCTTTTCTGTATTACTACTGTAGTTTGTGTGCGTTTGTCTTCAGAGTGTTTGCTGTATGCTGAGGAGGTTAGGTGATGTGATCCACGGTGCATATATTATGTTGAGGCATTTTGATATGTTGGGAAAAAAATGCCATTTCACACCGGCACGCTCTGATAAATAGGCTTTTCTGTCCTCCGGCAATTTCACACTTTTTTGCCCCTGAGGGGACAAGCTAAAGCCACACACACACACACACACACACTCACACACACACACGCACACCGTCCCTCCCCATACAACACATACAAAAGTACATTAATACTTCACTCTAGCAGTTTAAAGTTCAAAGTGTTTAGAGATATTCTATGTAGTCTGTCTAACTGGTGTTTGTTCTTGGTGGATTTCAGTTTCTGGCTCTGGGGACTCACTATGGAAAGGTCTACCTACTGGACATCCAAGGAAACATGACCCAGAAATATGACATTGTAAGTTAATTAAAAGATAATGCATTTAAATGCATGGCCAATGGCTGAGCTCGATCAGAATTTGTTTTCCTAATTGTACTGATATTGAGAAGCTACTGACTGTCTTTCTATGAAAGAGTTCAGTGAAGATCAATCAAATCAGTCTGGATGAGAGTGGCGAGCATTTGGGAATCTGCTCAGAGGACGGGAAGGTAAGCTTTCATCTCACACGGGAAGGGTGGTGGTCGTTTGCATTTTATCGATTTAGATTCTTCTTGGCAATTCCAAGATTAAAAAAAAAAAAAAAAACATGCCAGATGTTTAGGTATAAAGATTTCTTTTCGTTACTAACGAGGAAGGGCTAACACAGGTTGACTGTTCTGGATATGCTAGAAAGGTGCTAGCCCTGAGTGTGAAACTGGCTAATGCGAGTGTTAAATTTCACAAACTCTAAAGTTTGACGTGGCTTTATTGACCAAAGCAGTGATCTAGGAACACCAAACTGTTCCTGTTACCGCTCAAGTAATGTCCACTGAAACAACGAACCAGTGCTCCAAAGGGAAAGTGATCATTATGTTATGTTAAACGGTTCACTTATAAAGCGGTACTTCGGTTCTCGACCACCTTGGAACCTGTCAAATTCGGTTCGTGAGGCATCTTGACTAGAAAAAATACTCTGCTCTCGTCGTCTGCTTGGTACTCTGTGTGCTTGCTCATTTCAGCCGGTACTCGATTCAAGAGTCACATAGTGATTTAGCAATTTCATATCTAAAGTTTTCCTTCTAAAGAATCTAAAGTTACATCTCCAGTTCCCATGTGCATTAAAAAGGTTAGTAATGCCAACCAACCGAAAGGAAATCAGGAACTGAATGCTTTTGGCTTTCAAGCTGCAGTTAGCTTAGCAATTATGCTAATGCTTTGAGTTCACCGATAAAGTAAGTACTTTGCTTTTAAGTATTTCGGCACCGCTGCCTCACAGCGAGAAGGTCCCGGGTTCAGTCCCAGGGTGGGGCGGCCTGGGTCCTTTCTGTGTGGAGTCTGCATGTCCTCCCCGTGTCTGTGCAGGTTTACTCCACGTACTCTGGTTTCCTCCCACAGTTATGACATGCGTTAGGATAATTGGTGTCTCTAAAGTGGCCCTTAGTGTGCATGACACCCCCCCCATGATATATTGGCGCCCCATCTGGGGTTGTTCCTGCCCTTGCACCCAGAGTTGCCAGGTGGCCATCGGCCGGCTCCAACCCCATGTGGATGAAGCGGAAGAGACTGGATTATAATATAATAATAACGTTTTGCCGCTGTCTCGTTATGGTTATGTGAAACTGATTGCCTGGGTTACTGATCCGCTGAAAACCAGTCGATTCTGGTCACCGGTTGATCGATGCATCTCTGCTTTTTGTCGTTGGTGCGGTACGTTAAACCCTGAGCCCAGACTGTTCTGTACATCAACACAGCAACCACACCAATACTAACCCAGGCAGTCTTTTTTGCCCCCTCCACCCCTTATCTGCCGAGCGATCTGGACGCGGGCATTTAGCTAGGTTGCTTGGGCTAATCGGCAGCACGGCGGGTGGCTTTGTCAGGCTGATCCCTGCACAGATAGCCACCAAATGAGAACGGCGCTGCGCCGGCGCTGCATCTGCCAATTAAAATCGACACGGCAGCCATTGTTCGCTCCTGAGGTGTTAAAGCCGATCCCACTTATCCTCCGCTCTGATAACCAAGATATGTCAGACAGGAGACGCTTTGAAGAGGCCACACAGCTCAAACTGCGCTGTTTATTTATTACACGCTCTGTCCGTGTTCTCCGTGCTACAGCTGTGGAACAATTAAGAGACCTCGCCGTATGTTTTAGTAAACGCCACGTGTGTACTTGTACAGCAGCAAATTCCATATGTTGAATTCCAACACAGACACGTCTCATTCTACTTCATGAGCTACTGATGAGGTGATGACCTGAACCAAATCTTTTATTGAGAAAAAAAAATAAGCTGTGATTGAAATATTGATTTTTGAACTTCAGGACCGTTTTAACTGTTTTTTTTTTTTTAATTGAATATAAACTTTTTTTCTTCGTATTATTCTTTGTATTTTTAATCAAGGTCTGGAGAGGTCTGGCTCCTCTGAGCTATTTTGACCAGTCATTATATGGTGAATAAATGCCCTTGGCGTAGCTCCAAATAAGTATTTTTGTTTGGAATTTGTAAGTAATTTAGAGTATAAAACGAATCTTTCGCCTTACTCAAAGGCATGCAGTACCTACAAATATCAACACCGGAGAAACTGCGACGTTTTCAGCGGTCCCTTAATGTAAGACGCAGCTGTACATGTTGGACCGTTGTGTTAAACAGTCTAAAATACAAACTATTGGAGGATAAAACATGTTGTTTCTGTTCAGCCTCGTTTTCAGATCTCACGCTTCCTTTTTTTTTTACTCGCCCGGACGGACAGGTGAATTGTTATGTTAAGG
Source organism: Parotocinclus haroldoi (assembly GCA_034779995.1). Classification (NCBI taxonomy): domain Eukaryota; kingdom Metazoa; phylum Chordata; class Actinopteri; order Siluriformes; family Loricariidae; genus Parotocinclus; species Parotocinclus haroldoi. The sequence continues at coordinate 29,160 of JAUZST010016237.1, forward strand.
TGTGCTCATAGCCTTCAGGGACTAAAGCCGATCTAGAGATTAAGATTGCTATGTGAAGCCTTGACAGGCTACAGGGACTTGACCTGTCCACTAATTGGGAGCCTAGCGGATGCTTAACTGCACCGCAAAAAGATGCGATATGTTTGCCTTGTCGAGTCCAGGTTAAAGCAGAACCAGCCGTTTTAGTTTCGGACGATCCTTTTAATTATGTTGTGCGATTTGCTGTGTTTTTTAATACGCCTTTTTACCGTTTGCCTCCCAGGTGCAGGTGTTTGGCCTCTATACGAGAGAGGGTTTCCACGACAATTTTGACTGCCCCGTAAAAGTAAGTTATTACACCGAACATGCTCATAACTTCTTCAGGCTGCTTGTTCCTGCTCAACAGATATTTAGCATTTGACTCTGTCACTGGGTCTAAACAAGCGGTGTGATTTCAACAATTTCTATTTGCCCCTCTGCTGGGTTTTATTTACTTCTCTAGGACTTTGCTTGCTTAGTTAACTCTCAAAATATAGCTCAAGAGCCAAAGGCGTCGAGTAGAAGTACTAATACTGTACAGCTAATAAAGAGGAGTCCTTCACGTCGTCCTGCGGTTGGCTGGGGACGACATGCAGCCAAGGACTTTCCCTGGCATTCATGCAGATGTCACTTTGACATGTGTAAAAAGTACGATGTGGGGTGTTACAAAGAAATAAACATGTTTTATTTGAGATATTTTATATCGGGATTCCCTGTAAACAACAATATTTATTGTATCTTTTCCATATATTATTGTTGCCTACAGTAATGCTTAGGTTCCATTTTTATCAAATTCTTACTTTACCTATTCAGTTTTATACCTGCTTAGTCCAATTCAGGGTCATGGGGAACCAGGGCCTTTGCAGCGCCCTGAGCAGAAGTCAAATCAAATTTATTTATTTATTTATTTATTTATTTTTTTACAGTGGAGCATTGTCTCAAAGCAGCATTACAATAATCCAGGCCCAAAACCCTAATTAAGCTAGCCTAGAGCAAAAGTGGCAAGGGAAATCCCTAAATGTTAAACGCAAGGAAGAAGGGGGGGCAAAGGGGACTAAAACTCCTTGGGAAGCCAAGATGCGTACAGTACGTAAGAATTCAATACAGCTATATTACTAGCGTAAGTAAACGAAAGCTAATTCTAAAAATTAAGAGAGAACATAATATAAGACATAAAACACACTGACACACTAACAGTATAAAGAAGAGTACAATAGAACTACAGAATATAATAAAAGACAACAATATATATATAAATGATTACATAATAAATAACATTGACTATAACATCCTAGAGAATATTTATCAGCATTTAGCAGCGCGGTATCGGCATTATTAAGTCCAGTAAACGGAGCCAATGTAGGATCTCATGTCCTCAGCAGGAAAGTTTTGTTGGCATGGAATGCTCGGTCACCAGAGGTGTGGTCCGAGTAACGATGTGACATATAAGGTAGGAGCCGACACTAGGCTGCATACACACTGACACTGAGACAGCTTAGAGACACCAGTTGACCTAATGCATGTCTTTGTAATGTGGGAAGAATACCCTTGCTGGCTTGGGGAGAACATGCAAACTCCACTCAAGCTGCAGCCAGGCTGGGAATGGTTTAAGTTGAAGTTCTATAATATCTATAAAGGGACTGTGGTAGCATAGCGGTTAGATACGGGGACCGTGGACCACAAGGTCCAGGGTTCAAATCCCACCTCTGCCTCAGTTGGGTCCCTGAGCAAGGCCCTTAACCCACCGTTGCTTGGATTGTAAGACTGGATTAATTGTAAGTCGCTCTGGATAAGGGCGTCTGCTAAATGATATAAATGTAATGTAATTGTATAATGTAAGTCCCATGTTAAAATTGTTCACATTTGCCCTGTCATACACGGGTCTCACTTTGAATCGATGCAATGCGGAGGAGAATAAATGTGAACGTTGGTCGGTGAGTAATAAACGTTGTAAAATGGCCTTACTTTATAGACACAGTCTATAGGGTCACTTAGTAGAGTGTGTGCTAGGCCAGCGTCATTGTGTAAAGAAATCTTTACCTGTGCTAGAGAACTTTTTCCATTGAGCTCATGGCATTTGAGTGAATAAAGCTCTGTAAAATGAAGTGTTTATTCCACGAATGTACAATATAATTGCTTTTGATTACAGCTTGTTCTAACATGAACGAGAATCCTGTCGGTGATAAATATGCTGTACTGAGACTGCTTGGGAATGCTGCTGTAGTCTGAAAAACCCTTTTAATAAACTGGATAAAAAGATATAAAGTGTCGAATTTAGCATGTTTGTTAATCGTTCAACCCTGAATGGATTATTTAAACCGATTGCAGTGAATTGTAACTTATTTTGAACTTTTCTCCAGGTGGTGGCGTTACATCCTCAGTTCAGCAAATCAAACAACAAGCAGTTTGTAACTGGAGGGAACAAGGTGAGACCAACGGACCTCTGAACGATTCCATACTACAGCCTTAAATCGAGCTTTTTGACACACAAGCCTGTTTGAGTTTTCAGCAGCAATGCTGTATCTAAAGCGTTAGAACTGAAAACCGCAACTTGTACACCTTCTGCACCCGTTTTAGCTTTGTGTTGTTGCAGGGGTCCAACAGAGGACGAGAGCGAGCAACAAACGGGTCCATTTTCTCAAAGCATTGTTGGCTGGGAGAGGTGTTGCCTTCCCATGCGGAACAAATAACAGTCATTACCCAGAGTGCCGTAGCGCCATAGCATGTCTGCAACATGCAGAACATGGAATAAAAACAAATACACGCTCATTTTCCAGAGGGCACAGTGAGACCCTGCTGCTTCTGTCTTTTCAGTCACACTCAGAGAATCAGTTCAAGCATGCGGCTCAAAACACTAGGGTTGCCAATTTGCCTCAGAAATGACACTTGCATGTTCTGTCTGTTTTACCCATGATATAGCAGAGAGTTTGAGTTTTAATTATATATTTTTACGTGGATATGAGAGCAGAGAACACATTTTGTACAGCAATATAAATATATATATATATATGCGCATATATGCACAAAAGGACATTGCAGAGTTTTTAATGTTAAGCAGTCAATTGTATAGTGTTACTATTATGTTTATTACATGTTATATATATATATAGATAGAGAGAGAGAGAGAGAGAGAGAGAGAGAGAGAGAGAGAGAGAGAGAGAGAGAGAGAGAGAGAGAAACATGCAAAGTTCACAGCGGAATCTCTAAAGCTCTAAGGTGACAGCACTACTTACTGCTCTGTGTTGAAGTTCTACTAGTCATCATTTGAATGGGCACTGAAGATATAGAGCTTGTTTTATGAGCAGAGGTTGCCACCAAGTGGAAATTCAGTGACGGTACAAAGTTGAATATTTTGTTGTACACGTTTTACATTACCTGTATTTTAGCACATACTTCATGTGTTAAATTAATGCCCTGAGAACCGACGTGTATCTGTGCTATATAGGATTTTCCCCTACACGTTTTGATCTACGTAATATGGTCAGAATTGGCTTTTCTGAACCTGTCCATAAAATCCTCACTAAAGCATCCACATGTGGCTGAGTTACTTAACTCTTGCTGACACAAGCCCACAATGGATACTTAAAGTTATAGCCACTGGTCATATCAGGGCTGGATAGGAATTGCAGCATCACAGTATAGTCACCCATCCAGCCCCTCTCACTCGTGCACAGTCAGTGATACCTGTGTGACCTGTTAGCTGGATCCCAGTGACGGTGGTGTAACACATTACAATGCTGTGTTACTCCACTGCACAGAAAAGGCATAGCAAAAATATACATTTAAATATACACTTATGGCACGTAAGAACTAAAAGATTACAGAATAGATGTGCAACAAGTTACAGCAGTAATAGATTTCTTAATGCTGTAAGCTCAGAACAGGAATGCAACAACTAAAACTTAAATTTATACCAGAAATACATAATAAAACCAGATGTCAGTTAATAAGACTTTAGTGATATTGTATAATGGTATGGGGAAGTGATGTGCTTACTATAAATATGACATTATAAATACCATAATGTTGCATTTACTGTGTAATGCAAACATGTACCTAAAGTCATAATTAATTACTGTAAGACAAAACAAACCAAAAAAATCCCTACCATCATTAACTACACTCAAATAAGACATATTGCTCATGTATGGCAGATATAATGTTTGCATTAAATCAGACTTTTTTAACACCTCATCTCCTCTTGGCAGATAGGCGAATGACATGTAACAGTATGATGTCAGCCTTTCCACACCTCTACAACCATGTGGTCTGGCATGTGGCTAAATTCTCACTCTCTTGCTCTTTTCGCTTTTCCCCTTTCCTTGTTAAATTGGCTCTCTTGAGCCCAGTTATACTGACACTCTGCCAGACTTCATGGTCCATCAAGCTTTCCCTATGCTGTGTGTTAGAGCTGGAAATTAGGGACCATAAACCTGTGGTATAGATTATGGATAGTTTAATCACAACCATAAATGATGTAGTATTAATAATAGTAATAATACTATCCAAATTATATACCGTAGTTTGAAAATTCCCAAAAAGTAAAGTGTAGGTGAATTATTTTTGTTTAAAAGATGTAGGTCTGCAGGTACAAACTTACATCAGCAAAACCACATCAATTCCTTAAGGGGCACATTCCATCACATGTTAGAAATAGGCTTCTTTCACATCTTCTTTAAAATTTTCCATTATGTGCACGGCAATATTTACAATATCTCTTATATATATATATATATATATATATATAAAATATCTTGCCTCCAGAACGTGTTCTGTCCTTCTGGGAATGCTTTCATTCAGGTTTTGATTGGTTCGTGATGGACTATTGGATCATTCTTACAATCTTACAGATATTTGAGATGGATGAACAGGAAATCAGCTGTGCTCCAGAATTTCCCAGAAAAGCTCAGAGATCGGGTGGCACAGAGGATCAGCGGGCAGCACTGTTACTTTTTTAAAGCGAGAAGGTCACGTGTGCTTCAGGTGCGGTCTGAGTCCTCTCTGTCAGGAATCTACATATCCTCCTTCCTGGGTCTGTGTGGTTTTACTCTGGGTACTCCAATTTCCTCCCACAGTCCAAAGACATGCTTTAGATTGTGCTAAAAGCTATGAATTAAGTAAGTATAAAGTTGCTGGAACGGTGCCCATATATGTATGGACTCACCAAATGTTATGTTTTGTTTATTTTATATTTTAAACATGTATACTGTTATGTACTAATGCATATTCATTTGCAGCATTTAGCAGACACCCATATCCAGATTAATTTACAACAGATACAATCTTACAATCTAAGCAGTTGTGGCGAGGGGGGATTTAAACCCTGGACCTTCTGGTCCAGAGTCCAGTACCTTAATTGCAAGGCTACCACAGTCCCATATAATGTGAAATGGTTAAAAAAAATCAAGCAACACACACACACACATACACACACACACACACCATGCATACTACCTAGCTCAATAGTATGAACTTTCTATGCCTACTTTTGTTATGGCAACGGACAACGCGCGCACACTTTTAACCCCGCCCACCAAATTTGGTCAGCAGCTGTTAAAACTCTGTTTAGTGTTCAGTGACAGAAAAGTGGACAAAGACTCAAACTGGTGAAAAGAATACAAAACACAGCAAACGCCTTTTAAACAAACAAAGCCGAAGTTGTTGGATATTATTACTTGGACTTTTAGTTACTTTGTAGTGATTTGCTGAAGCGTACACTGGACAGGTGTCATTGGAGCGCATTCGCCAGTGGGGAGATGTAAAACGAAATCTACATTTACATTGGGAATTTACACAAGGTAGGACGAATATTTATTTAAAATCCCAATAGTTTATTTCATAGCGCAATGGGTTACGTGTCCTTTAACGAGTTATCACTTAACAGGAAGTTTAACAAGTGTTTTGTGTACCATTCGTTAATCTAGCGAAATTGTGTTTCTAGCGGTTGTGTCCCCAATCCCTTCGTATTGCCTACGCAGGTGCACTCTGTTGAATGGGACATAATGGTGTGTTAATTCTAATATAGTGTACTCTATTGTGAGCGCGTGTTATACGGGATACAGCCTGCTGAGTCGGCTTGTGAATGATGGAATCTGAAGAAAAGCATTCGTGGCGAAGTGGCACTGGGAGCGTATTTTGCTTTTACTCTCTTTCACCTTATTTATTCACTTGGATATATGTAATGGTTTTTGAAATCACGAAGTACACGAACTAAAACACAGCGTTATACATTCGTATACGTGTGAGAGAGTTTGAACTGCGCACATATTTTTGTGCCAGGAACTGAATGTTTGCTTTGCTTGTTGTACAACAAGAGAATATAGATGAATGACCGTTTTATTAAGAGTGCTGATATGAAGGTGTAGGTTGTGTTTGTGTGTTTCCACACCCCTGGTTTTTGTCAATTAATCTCAAGCAGGCTTTGTGCCTAGAGGCGTATCCAAAAGTTTGGCACATTAGCACAAATGTTGGTTTTCACAAACGTGGTCGTCTCAGTAATTATTTATTTATGTATTCTTTTTGAAAGAACATTTGATCAGATGTTTGCATGGTATAATGAAGTACAATAATGATAAGTACAATAATGATAAGACTTTCATACGTTTTTTCACGTTTTGTATTCACAAATACATGTACAAAACAAATTTGTCAAGCTTCTTAAAAGGTTGGCTCAATGGGTTTTAATTGACTGCATCAAACAAATACAAACAAACCTGTTATGCCTTAACGACTTCATGTAACCTGTAACTTCTAGAGAAAACGGAGACAAAACAGTACATACACCTTCATACTTTGATCAGGTCAGCGCATTAATGGAGTGTTAATGAAACCCAAATATGTCTTAGTCACTTAAGTGCAACGAGTGCTGCTGAAAAAAGTAAAGAGAAGGTAATAACAGAAAATAACAAATATTATTTTAAAATGGAAACAGTAACGAGAAGTAACAAGGTTAAGAGAAGGGTAGAATGGAAATGGTCTAGAGAGGGTTAGAATAGAAACTGTATAGAGAAGGTTAGCACAGACAGCAATGAGAAGGTAAGAGAAGGTTAGAATAGAAAAAGTGTACAATAGCCTATCCGCTGCAAGGTTTGACATGCTGTGCATTCAGAGTTTTTCTTCTGTTTACGTTGGTTGTAACAAGTGGTTATTGTGTTACTGTTATTTTACTATCAGGCCACACTAGACTGCCCATTTTCCTTTGATCTCTGGCATTACTAATGCACTTTCCCAGGGAACTGCCTCTCACTGGATATTGTTTCTCTTGTAAAATCTATTCATTCTTTGTAAAACCTAGAGATGGCTGTGTATGCATGTCCCAGTAAATCAGCAGTTTTGTGATACTCAGACCAGGCATCCATGTTTAAAGTCACTTAAATCACAGCAGTTCAATTGTCTAGGCCTTCAGGCCTAAATGCCTTGAGATGCTGCCAGGTGATTGACTGATTATTTGTTTGCATTAACATGCAATTGAGCAGGTGTATGTATTATATACATCATGTGGAAGAGTGGTCGGCGAGTGAACAAACTCCACATAGGTGTTATAAAACCAGGTGGATTTCCATATCTGTGTGGTGACTGTACTAACCATCTGCATCACTGAGCTGCCCCAGAGAAGAGTAAGAGTAAAGAGATGTTAGTGGAGACTGTGGTCATGCAGTTGTTAAGGTGATTGTATTTGATGGACACTTTATGAACCCTCTGAGGTTGCTGGTCAGTTTTAGTTGTTTGTGCCAAAATTGCTAAAAAAAAGTGTGCAGATTACATTTGTATTAGGGTATGTATAAATATGTCAATGCTGTGTCTTTAAATGTGTTACTAGGTCAATGGGAAACTTGGTCAAAACCAGAATAACCTAAAGAACTACAGCCAGTTTTCAAAAATGTGACAGTATGATTTATTCTGTACATGGAGCTTAATACCAACGTCATTATATTACAGTAATATACATATATAAATTGTATATAATTGTATCACACAGCTGGTAATGTTATGCTATCATTATGCTCTTTACAGTGATGATTGCCCAGTATTTAGTGTGCATGGAGTATTTAGCTACAGTACCTACCTAACTATGAACAGGCTGAAAAGGTAAAAAGTTTTTAAGAACAGCAGTAATGATATTTAATTATATTTTCCTGACGCGGCTCTGAAAAGGTTCTTAGTTGAGACTCACAATATTATTATGCCTTTGATACTACTGACCTTATAATGAATGGATGCCATTATGGACACAGTGGTGCTTGCGGTTTCATATTACGTGGACATTTAGATATGTGCTTAAAAGTACTACTGTTTGTGTGTGACCTACAGTATATACAGACACAGTTAATGCACCCAACAATTCTATTGTTCCACAAATACATATACGGAATAATAACAACAGATAAATAATACATATAGTCTGGAAGGGCCACTGCAGGAAAAGTTTCACCTCCTGAAGGACCTGAATATAGTCTGGGTATTAGGAACTTACTGGAAAGGATAGATGTGTTAAAGTTAAAAACAGACAGGTCTAACCTCACATACTGTTCATTAAATAATGCATGTAAATAATGTGTTAATGTGTCAGAGGTGCAGTTGAAAACATGAGTGGAGGGCTAGCATATAAACACCGTCCAAAACCTGAACTTTATATAAATGCTAAGGCTTTTTTATAATTCATTTAAAGTCACTCTTATGACCCTGTGTAAGGGAAAGCCTTAACGCTTAAGGACCTCACACTCTTGTTCGTGGGAAGCCAAAAATTGAGTGACAGCATTACAAACAGCATGTAGGTATGTGTTGTGTATTCCTAATATAAGTATTATGAATCATCTAGTTGAGACACTACCTATACTACTTACAATAGGACAGGTGCCGTTTATAGCTTGCTACAAATAAGTAGTGGAATATGATCAACAAATCCACAAGTAACCTGCAGAGAATTGTAGTTTGTAACAGTTACAAGTTACCATCTAATTAGAAAAATCAGAGTCGTACACCTGTTTTGATTGTCAGATGATTTGCAGGATTTTACAGGAATCTGGTACTAGACCTCTTAAAGGTTATCCGATCCAAAAAGAGAGCAGGTATGTTATGCCTTTTGCCATGAAGTAAAATGTACAAAAGAAAAGCCGTAGCAGAGGAAAGACATTTATTCACCCAAGAAATTCGGAGGTCAAGCACATATGAACAATGTTGCTTAAATCAATGTTAATACTTGTCTGTCTCTCTAGCCCTGGCTCTCCAGCTCTGCTCATCTTTGCAGCTTCATTGACTAATTAAAGAGGCAGTTGCTAAGAGATGGCTGGCTGCAGACATTTGTGATGTTGAAACTCAATGCATTCTCTCAATTTATCCATTCATAGCTGACCCATGTAAGGAAGGAGACAAGAGCCGTTTCACACAAGGACACTATGGCAGCTTTCAATGCAAACTGTGACCCTGATGTAAGCTGGGCGTCCCAGCCCAGAGGAAGGGACACCAAATGGAAGTTCAGCATGTGCGAAAGCTCTGCGAACCACAGTGACAGCAGCACAGTGCTGGAAAAGAGTCAGGAATTCTTCCGCATCTGTGATGTTGAAGACAAAGGCTTTGTTACTCGAAGGGACATGCAGGTAAGGCACAGGTTGAATATGATTCAATGTGCTCATGCTTTTAAAGTACAGTATTATTAGCAGTAAGTATGGGGCAGTGGGGCTTAAACGATTGTGAATCCTGTAAATTTTCTATATTTATGCACAAATGTATTAGGTATGGCAACATCCACAAGGATTACATGGGCAACATCTAATGTTTCAAACTCGTACAACGTCTTTACCCTTCAGGTTAGAAGCAGGGCTGTTCCGGTGGCATGCCAAACAAAATGCACAATGCTTTTAGCAAATCTGATGCCCGGCTAAAGAAAACGTCTGATTAAATATTGCAGTTGTATCAAACATAAATTGCTACAGTTCAGTGATTCTTGAAAGTTTAAGAACCTTTGTAATTATGTGTTTCTGTATAAATATAGCCAGATTTTCAAACCAGAAAACTATTTGCCACTGGACAAGACCAAAATGGCACTTTGGGGTTTAAATGAATAGTGTTATTTCTGGAGAACGGAAAAAGCTGCATTCCAACAGAAGAACGACATTAGAAGAACGGTGGTAGTGTCATGGTCTGGGTGCATTTTGCAGACTGATCAGAAGAGTTATCAGAAAAGTTGAAATTGCCGTTATTGTGGGCCACATCACATACTGAAAGCAAAATTTCACATACGTTTGCAGCTCTCATGTATGTGTTATTTTCCTAAACCTACCTACCTACCTTACCTACCAAATGTGAAATCTGGGTCCCATTTGGTCAACTGGGTTTTATTAATCTATTATTGGGATAGTCTATTGGTGTTACAAGCCAATATAGAACATTTTAGATAGTTCACAAACATCCAAGCACTGCTGTACTGTAGTAGCTTCTCTTTTATTGTTCAAATACAGTATATACCAGGAAGGTTTTGTTTAGCTGGGCACAGTAAGCATAACAATATTAACAACAGCATTTGAAACACCATTGGTCCATTCCTGCTTCCAACTTTGTCAGGGTTAAAGAAATTGAACATTGTTTTGTGACATTTCAAAACCTGGACCATGACATTACATACTGTTCAAAGTTTTGGATTTTCCCAAATAAGTTTAGAGTCAGTGCAATAGTTTGTTGCGAGTTGTGGAATTAAAAGATCATTAAGCAGGAGTGACTTTATCCCATGTGCTATGTAAACGACAGATTCTAGATGCAGATTGAATGACCCATTGCATTTAATGATGTGTGGAGGATATAGAATACATATTCACACCGCTAATTCCAGAGAGCTTGTGTGGTTGGAGAGTGGATACAGGAGGGAGCTTTGTGATCCCATTGCATCTGTTGTATTATTGTGCAGATTGAGCAGGCCTTTCGATTTCCATCTATTCAGGATGTTCCCTTTGATGCTCCACTCATGAAACCCACGCTCTGAAGAGTTTCTTTGAGAGCCATAACACTTTTGATCCAATGTTTATGGAAATCATCAGCTCCACATCTTTTATTCATGTTAATTTTCTACTAATTTCAATGCACACTCAATGCCCAGTACTGAATATATTTACAGTTCCTTGTGCTTCCATCATTATTCCTCTGAGTGCTATTTGAGTAAAAACCATAGCGTGAAACCTGTTTATCTGCTGAACAGGCATCATTAACCAACTCAGTGTTTAGGCATAATTAATGGATATATTACTAATTAATATAAGTTGTATGTTTTTTTTGCATAACTTGTATGTATTATTATTGTGAATGTATCAGTGAATTTCATTTCAGCTAAGCATTAATCACTCTGGGAGTGTGGTGGCTTGGTGGTTAAGGTACTGTGGAACAGAAGGTTCAATTCCCACCTCTGCCAAGCTGCCAATTTGGGCTCCTTGAACTAGGTCCTTAACCCACATTGGCTTGGATTGTAAGATTGTACCAACAAAAGTTGACAAAATGATAAAAAAAATATTTCTTCTAGTGAAATAATTTGGCTTGTACTTTCTTTTCTAAATGGAGAAGTAAAGTCTGTTCAATGACCGATTGACATTTTGTGCTTACTTCTTCACGTCACAACCAAAGTGTTACAAACTGTCATTTAAATCACCACAGCATAATTGTTTGCTGACAGAAAACCCACGCCTGTTCTTGATGTGTTCAGCAGCTTTAAAGGGCTAGAAGTTCCATCTGATCACTAAATGTTTTACGAAGCAGTTGTTCAGCAGTCTGTCTATGCAAACATTTGCTTAAAGGCCGTACAGGATGTGATGTTTGCTTCTTAGGAAAAGGGCTGTTCGCAGACTGTGTTGCGTGTATTTACAGGGTTGATCATGAGATGTAAACAAAGTGGAGTTAAGGAGTGTTGTAATTTTTTTAAAGCTGCACTCCATAATGAAATCTTGATTCAGTCGTCATTCGCAGTGTAACTATGGCTTCATAACACAAGAGGGTTCTATGCATTGTAGCAGAACTGGGGTATTCTAATAACTTAATGAACTTTAATAATATGAGTGAATTACAGTGGCTGAAATGATCACTGCCTTTTTAAATCACAATTTCTCTGTTTACAGAATGCTCTTTTTTTTATTTTTTAAGTTAAAAAATGTATACAAGTTTGCAACACTGAAACAGATTCCCCTCCAATGTATTGTTCAGGTTGCAATGTTCAGAGGCAAAAGCGAATTATTTGCAAATAATGAGAAGTATTAATATACTCATTGACAAAAAAACTCACCAAGGAGTTGTTGGAATCAAAAATAAATATAATGACCATATACTGTATGCAAATAAATACTATATTAGCCAGCCCCATAGATGGTCAATGGATGGTCATAGAGGGTTGACATACATGGAAAACCCTTGCTGTGTGTGAGTATTATACTGCAAAAAATGTAAGTCTTGCGTTAAGTTTCTCTTGGCCCAATGAAGCTGTCAAAGTCACGTCAACTGGGCAAAATGCCTTTAAATGCATAGTAGGGGCTTGTTGGACTATCCACGATAACTTTCCAATAGGTACACTACCCAAAAGTTGCAGTTGATAGCATTTTTTTTGTGGAGCAGTAGTTGAAGCATACTAATCTTAAAGCATAATGTCTTTATCTGTATTTGTTATAATTGTTATCTGTATTTGTTATAATTTGTTGGAAGATCAGCCCACATTTTATGAGTAGAAATATAGAAATATAAGGAAATGCAGGATTTTCAACTTTTTTTTCTTATGTCTAAAATTATATTTATATATATATATATATATATATATATATATATATTGTTATATACTGTTATATACTGTTTGCTAATTTGTAGTACTTTTGCCATTGGTAATGGCTGTCTGTTTTGTATTTCAGAGACTGATTGGAGAGTTTCCTCTGAGTGCTGAGGACTTGGAGAATGTCTTTGACACTCTGGATGCCGATGGAAATGGATACCTCACCCCAGATGAGTTTTCCTCTGGCTTTAGTGGGTCTTTATTCATCAGTCAGTCAAACAGAATAATGCCTTTTACAGAGATTATATAGACTCATTTAGAGGAAAGATTTTGTTGCCAATTGTTGCCAGCATATTCAGCTTTCATTTGATTGTGCATGGATATCACAAATAGCCAGATTCTATACTGCACTGCTAAACTTTCATGGTTGGATAATAGTGCAGCAGAGAATTGATATGACATTCTAGAGCATAGTGGTTGTAATTTCCTTGCCTCACCTGAGGTGGGATACATTGAACTGTTCTCTTCCACTGAGCCACTCTCCTTTTATATCCTGCCTCCCTCTCATTTTGCCTCTGTTACAAATGTAATCTTTGAAGAGAACCTTACTATGTAGGCGCTATTAGAAAAAATTAGAAAAACACAATTTCCGACGAGCTTCTGCTTACCTTGCGTGATGTTATATGTTTATAAAATAGAGATTATAGAGAAATATGAAATTACTGTACATGGTAATAACCCATGCGCTACAGATTAGAGATAGAGATTAGGTTAAAGAACGTATTTTTCAAAGCACACAATCTTGTATGGTGCTCGGATAAAGATTGATGTTTCAACCGTTTTATTATTTATTCATTAATTTATTGATTTAGCAGTTTGGTTTATTGTGCAGGCGAGTTCATATTCGGCCCAGCAGCAACAGAAACAGCAGCAACGTTAACTTCAGGAGCAGGTGTAGAATGCGTGTCAGAGCGCTCTTCTGAGATGGTCTATCAGAGTGAATGGGAACAGAGACTCTGTGTGAGTGAAGATGACGAGGAGAAACATTTCTATTTGCTGATGGAGAACCTGGGTGCCAGCAGTGTTTTTGAGGAGTAAGTCTAACTTGCTCATGGACATAATCACCACGCTGTAGAAAATCAACCGTGTCGTTTTGGTTTAACTTTGTTCATTGATATTTAAGGTTATTGATTGTGTATTTGGATCACTGCATAGATCACTGCATGTCTTCAGTTCCCTCTAAAGGTTTTATGGGGCACTGGCTCAAAATGTTTCATACTGATATTGATCACAGAAAGGGACCTTTATTCCCCCCACCCCAAGGGAGTCCTGTTCAAACAGATCAAACAGAACCATTGGAATAGGAGAATCATCCAATATTTACTTCTACCAGTAGCAGATATTGCTCATGTTTTGTATGACTGCTTTTCCCTTTACCACACTGCATTGCTTTCATGATTCAGGACAGCAGCCACTGACTTGAAGACAAGTCGATAAATAAGTTTTATTAAATTATGGAGAGTTTATTAAATTGTGGAGAGTTTCTGGAAGAGTAGACATGTTCGACTGCATGCTCTTATGCATCTGGGTGTCTAATGAACCCCCCTAATTTTATTCCATTCTTAAATTGATAACTCAAATGTATCTAATTTAAATCTATTTAAAATTTATTTGTCAAATGAATGATCAGTCATTTCCAAACCGTTTATAACACAGATATACTTAAGTGTTGTGCAAATCTATTTATTGTGGTGTATTTTAATGTTGACTACAGAAAAGCAACATTGAATTAGGTGTTAAGTCAGAACGTTGTAGATCCTCCTGTTCCCAAATGATTACTCAATAACACGCCACACTTTCTTAATAGGTTTGAATTCTTTGGTTTCATATTATAACCTCAGGGACTGTCTTCACAAACACTCCCTTACGTGGAATTATGTGTAGCACCTTGCACTTTTGTTAAGGTTTATGGTTACTGAGTATACAGTTTATCCTTCCTGTGCACTACATAAAGGCATGACAACAGCACAACACTCAGTGTAAAAATAGTGTTTTCAGTTATTATTTAAAAATACAGTACTCTGCAAAAGTGGTTGCATAGTGGTTAAGGCACTAGACTATGGACTAGACGGTCCAGGGTTCAAACCACGTCTGCCAAGTTGTCACTGTTGGGTCCTTGAGCAAAACCCTCAACCCACAATAGTTTGGTATGTAAGACTATATCTGTTGTAAGTTGCTATGGATAAGGGTGTTTGCTTAATGACATAAATGTAAATGCCAAAGTATTAGGCCACCATTAGATTAGTTGTTTTAGAATTTATGTAATGACCATATATAAATAATTATTTTTTCAGTTGAGCTTTTGCTTTAAGCATATATTTGCACTGTAGTTCTCTTCTGGAAAATGTGGTGTCTTGGCTGCTACCCTTCCAAAAACCCTTCCATTCCTGATCAAGCTTCTTCAGATTGTAGAAGGGTCAAGTGGGCATCATCATGAAGCTGCCAGATGCTGCTATTGCTTAAGTTTAACACACAATACTTGCCACTGTAGTCCATAGTAGCAGTGTTTTTAGATTTTTTTTCTGTGTTTTTTTTGCATGACATATGTCATGCATTTTCTAATTGCATTCTGAGAAAGAGAAATAATTATGTGGTTACACAGCACTGTATATATATTGCATGTATATTGTATTACCTACTGCTCATGGTCAGCAAGTTTGTCTACTAAATACCATAAATATAAATGTGCTCTTTTTATTGTATTTATGGAAGTTACATTTTTTTATCCTAAATAGATTTTTATTATTATATGTTTCATTTTAAAGCATCAACGCTAATAATGGGCATATGGGCTACTAGATTAGTTTACCTTTACCTGAACTCTGGTTCTAGTCCTGCCAGTGCCTTCTTACAGACTTGGATGTTGAATGCAGGCACAAGTGTTGTGTCTGAGGGAATGAAGGCTGATCATCCCCCACCACTGCAACACTGAGCCCTGCAATAGATGGGTGTTGTGTCCAAAGCAGACATATGCCCGTGTCCTGTGTTCTACAGGACAGGTACCAGACACCCATGACCCTGACCAGTAAAAGCAGGGATAAAACAACTTTATAATATGCGATATTTTTTTATTTCAAATAATTTAATATGCCACGCATGCAAATCTAATGTAAGATGACTATTTGCCCAATTAAAATTCAAAAATTGTTTTAATTATATTGCTTTTATTGACTGATTCCCGTTTTAAATTAGTTAATTTGTACAGGTCTCATTTCATGCATGTATGTATCATGGTTATTTAAACCATACCAGTCAGTTTGTATAATTCTGTCCTTCCCTAGCCATACAGAAGTGCGTAATCTGTGGGCTCAGCTTCGCAGGGAAGAGCCTCGTCTCCTGCCGAATTTTGAGGATTTTCTTGCCAGGGTCACCTACCAGATTAAGGAAGCCAACCAGGAGAAGAAGGAGATGGAAACGGCTCTGAAAAGGTCAGTACAATTACTTTTTCATTTTTGTAAATAATTATTATTATTTACAGTATTTCTTATTATTCCATTGCTGTTAATTAATGTATGCTTTCTGTTATTGTTGTTGTGGTGTTGTGTTGTTGTGAGGTGGGGAGTGAAAGTGAAAGTCACCACACAGCTCCCGAGATCTCCAGTTCAGTCCCGACTTTAAACTCTGCCTAAGTGGCGTTTGCATGTGCCCCTTCTGTCCATGTCCAAAACATTTGGGGCATACCAAACATATTGAGACACAAACCCACATGTGGCTACACTGAGACACGTATATAAAGGTGGACAAATGCATACATTGTGTCATAATACAAGATTTGCACAAGACAAAAGGCAATGTTGCCTAAAGACTATGTTAATGCTGGTGTTGCTGACTGAGAGGATATCAATAACAGGTGATAGTATTCTGGCAAGACTGACTTCTGAGCTTATGAGCTCTGCAGCATCAAACTGAGCTATGGTGGATTACGAAGGATCAGATGACTTTAGATTTTGCTTGATATTGTGTATAAAACATGTAATTAAAATGTATGTTTTTCATCTGATGTGTCCTGTACAGGAAAACAGCTTCTCATGATGATGAAATTCAGCATCTTTATGAGGAAATGGAGCAGCAGATCAAAAATGAGAAAGAAAGAATCCTTTTACAGGTCAATTATAAGACCAATTCAATTCAATTTTATTTATATAGCGCTTTTTACAACGTGGCATCGTCTCAAAGCAGCTTTACAGTAATACATTATTTAAAAGGCCAATCCCATGTTGAGAAAGTCTAGGGTGATGGCGAAAAGGAAAAACTCCCTAAAATGGTAGGAAGAAACCTTGGGAGGACCAAGACTCAACAGGGGACCCATCCTCCATGGGCGGCCTAGATGTTCATTAAATAAATACCAAATGTATATTAAATCATAGCAAAATTAGTTTCAAATAAATAACAAATTACTAATAAAATTTAAATTAGTAGTAGAACCATATTTTTTTTATTTTAGGTTTGACAGATTACGGTTATATTTCATCTTATTTAAGATTTTGTTATTTACCCTGCAGGATTCGGAGAGGTTCCTGACCCGTAGTCAAGACCTGGAAGACCAGCTTTCCAAAAAAGAGCGAGAGCTTGAAGCGCTTAAAAACAAACAGAAAAGGGTGAGAGACTGTTCTGATTTCAAATATGAAGCTTGAACTTTTATGGCAAATCTGGCTAGACTTTTGAAAGAAAGGCAGTATGTTGCATGATATTTGGTCACAGTCAAAGCATGTCAACACATGTTTGTGTGAATACAATAGGGAATGTTTTCCAATGTTGAAAATAATAAGAAAAATATCCTGTGGTACAAACTATAGTAGGTTCCTGCACATATGAGCGGTGCTGCACATGCATTTCATACAGTAATACTGCATATATTGTATATTTATTGAGGTAATATCGTTATTGGTAACTTTTTTTTCTCTCAACAGTCATGTCAGTCATTTTTGTGTACTGTGCATGCATGTGCCTGGAAATGTAGCTTCAGTCTTTTATCAACATTCTTAGTACCTGTAGAAGTATTCCCAAGCTACCGTCTCAATTACCTTACTTACGTTTCAAGGCATTCTTTTCTTTGTACTAATAATAAATAACTGTTTTTGTGAGATTAGATTTCTGGACCTATGACTGTATGTAACTAATGTTACCTGTAATGACTGATTTGGAGAAGATAAGAGAGTTCTGTTTAAACAAGGGTTTCAGAGTGGTGGGAATTAGAAAGGTCTACAGATTGAATATGTTGTCATGATAAACAAAAGTTAATTGCTGTGTACATACGAATGTGTATATTGAAATATACAGTACATGTCTTCTTTCACATACTTTCATAATTCTCATGCAAGCATTTGCAACAGGGCCAAAAACAGTGCTGTGCTACCACAAGTAGAGTGGGTGTGGCTTTAACTACGCGAGAGCCACAAAAAACATGCTCCTCCCACAATGAAAATGTGATTCTATTCTATTGTTCCAGAATGCATTTGGCCCAGTGTATTATTGTTTTCAGACACTTTGCCCAACCCTGACAATTTCAAGGAGCAGAATATGTATTGATTCCTTAAAACAGAATGATTCCTTAAAAGTTCTGACAAGTTCTTTGGAAATGTTTTTGTTTTGCATTTTAGCCTAGGTTATACTTGTTTTGGTTTAGGAGTGTGATGAAAGAGATTCTTCCTTGAATAAAGCCATAATACAGGTACAACTTGCTAGTTTGATTCACATTTGATGGTTCTTGATTAAATCTATTTAAAAAGCTTGTAAATGCTTATGTAATGACGAATCAGGAAGAGACGGCAAACAGGTAGCATTAAATGAAAGCTGAGCTTTTCATTGAAGTAAAGAAACTGAATCTGTGCCGCACACAAACATGTTACCACTTTCTCTTTTGAATGAACGGTACTTGATGTAGCATTCTCTATAGTTCAGAAGCAGATGAAAACATTCGGTAGTTTGTTCATCAGATTCAGAGAAATCTTTGTTTTTTACAGCATTAAACCTGAATATAGTACCATCTGGTGGTAACGGTGCTGCTCTTGTAGTGGCTTGTTGCATGTTTTGTGATCGAGTTTTCAGGATCTATTTGTAGAAACAAAGCACAGCTTGGCAGCTTTACCCACTTTCTTATCAACAGTACTTTCACATGATTTCTAGTGCTAAACATCTCTCACCTTATAACAGATCTCTGTGGGTGCTTAAATTACCTATACAGTTTTTGAGTGTTTTGTTTACAGATGTTTATAGGGTGATTTATCTAAGCACAAAAAATACTCCATCCTGTTTTATTTCTCTGCACGTTCAAGCAAAAAGCTTAGCCTGACTACAGTGGTATTAGGAAATAACATTGTGAGTCTAGAACAGTTTTAAAAAATGACATGGGATGTACTCTTTTAATCTTTAACTTGCTTAATTGAGTAACTTGCGCAAAGGTATTTTTAAACAAATCAACTTGGTTAGGACAGTCTTTAGTCAAGCAAGCAAGTAAGCACAAAACCACTAATGTACTTAATTATTTACTTTTTAATTTACTTAATTATGTACCTTACTTATTTATTAAGTCTATTATTATAATTCATTAAGTGTACCTTGATAGTGCTGGGTTGGACCCCATTTTGCCTTCAGAACCTTAATTGTTTTTGACATAAGTTCATCAAGGTGCTGGAACCATTCCTCAGATACTTTTAACAATGCTCATTTGGCATTAAGGGGACCAAAGTGTGCTAAGGCAATGTCCCCCACACCATTACACCACCGTTTTTAGCTGACAGGAGTAGCATGTGGTTTGGTCTTCTGCTGCTGTAGCCCATATCCAGTTTGACATGCTGTACATTTCTCAATACATTTACTGCATACCTCACGTTGTAATGAGTGAATATTCTAGTTACTGTTGTCGTTCTCAGCTCGAATCAATCCTTTCATCTCCAACTCTCTTTTTGAACCATTCTGCGTAAACCCTAAAGGTTGCTGTTCAAGAAAACACTAGTAGATCAGCAGTTTCTGAAATGCTTGGATCATCCTATCCCACCACATTCAAAATCACTCAAATCCGTTTTCTTCCCCATTCTAATACTCAGCTTGCTGAAACATGATTTCCTGATTAGATATTGACATTAATGAGTGTCTGAGCAAGTGTACCTAATATATAGTGTCTATGGGTTATTGAGATATGTTGTCATTCTTCTCGGACTTTCTGGTTTTGTACACGCGTGTGGCAGTTGGAGCAGCAGTGCCGGGAGCTGCACAATGAGCAGAGGGAGACCGCAGTGGAGAATGTAAAATTAAAACACTTCAATGAAGAGCTCTCTCAAGAACTGGAACACACCACTCAGGAGCTGAACTTAGCACAGGAACAGCTCAGTATACTGCAGGAACAGGACTCCCATTTGCAGGAGGAGAGAGAGCTGTAAGAACTCATTCCCACTTCATACGCTGTCCACATATCACTTTACCTTTATCACACAGTCATCTTTACAATGGATGTTCTAAATACAGTATTGT
Source organism: Parotocinclus haroldoi (assembly GCA_034779995.1). Lineage (NCBI taxonomy): Eukaryota > Metazoa > Chordata > Actinopteri > Siluriformes > Loricariidae > Parotocinclus > Parotocinclus haroldoi. Next base: position 49,441 of record JAUZST010016237.1, read on the forward strand.
AGGTGGAGCTGTCTTTATATTCCAGCACATGTGTTATGGAAGTTTTGTTTTTTAGAGAGATATACAGAGTTACCGAAAGATTACAGAGAGAGAGAGCAAGTCTACTTAAGCAACTGGATTTGCTAAGGCAAGTAAACTACCACCAATAAACTAAACAGAAATATTTAATATGCCATTTTGGAATTATTTTAGAATGTATTGACTTTCTGCTTTGAATTGTTTTCTTTAGGGAGATGAATAAACATCTACGAGATGAGCGGGATATGTGTTATCAAGTGAGTTAATCATGACTGACACAGAGTTGTTGTGGAAATCTAGACCGACTGAAAAGGACATCCTTCTTTTTTTTTTGTTAGAAACCAAAGAGCTCTGCTATAATAGCATCATGGATGGAGAGATCTGGATCCAGTACTCTGAAATACACTGAAAGGAAACTGTTATTTAAGAGGTGGTGTGTTTGTATCATTGGATTTGTCATAAACATATTTTCACACACAATTTAGGCTACTACATGTAACCTTTTTTAATTGTTGTGTATAGACAACAAGTAGATCTCTAAACTGCATCAACCATATGGATTAGTCTTACACCATTAGTATCATTTCAAATTTATGATGGGAGTCATATCTAGCGTTCTATCGATCGATCGATAGATATATCTATATATAGACAGATGGATAGAAAATTCTATATCGTATCGTAGAAATATCGTATAATAGGGAGTACTTGTACCTACACTTTATCAGTCCCTTTTGTCAGTCGCTTTACTCAGATCAGTTGCTTTTTGAATGGCAGATCATTCTCATCACACTAGTCACCGGGATATGTGTAAAAAAAACCTAGCAGCACTGCTGTGTTTGATCCACACATACCAGCACAACAGACACTAACACACAGAGTCCCTGCAAATGGACTGCAGTCTATAATTGTAAAACTACAAAAATGAACAATGACTGTATAAACAAGGAGGTGTACCTTATAAAGTGATAGGCGAGTGTATATTGAAATATTTTCTATTGTTCAGCCTTAATCCTTGTTTAAGAGTTAATTGCATGTTAATGCTACTCTATTGATCAGAGACAACAGTTGGATAACAATGGGAATTTTTGAGCAGTATGCAAATAAATGCTGTTTCATCATCACGTAGCATAAACACAAGGATCTTTTTTGTGTGTGATTGAGTCGGATGATTTGAAATAACATTTATGAAATGCATTAAAATGTAGAATGTTTTTAACTGCATTACAATTATCTGAGAAGATATTCCTAACGCATACGCTGTTTTGTGCCTTTTTCAGTGAGGAAGAGCAGGAACTCCCACATTTAAATATGCAGAGCAAATTGGATCTAAAGGGACATAGCTTGGTCCAGGCTCAGGGGAATCATACAGAGGGACCACTTCATTCTACCAGACAATTACAGAGGATAATCTCCATCGAGGAGGATCACCTTCCACAGCTCCTGCATAAAGAGTACCAGGCTGAACTTGGGAACTGGAGTGAGGAGGAAGACAACTTAGATGATGGCACTGAGCTCCAGATGAACAGTATCCACCCTTCTGTTAGCACGCCAATCACACAGCCTCCACCTCCTCTAAAAAACCGGGACACTGACCCACCCAATTCTCCCAGGAGGCAGCCCGTAGGCAAAGAAACTGCACAACTGGTGAGAAACCACTTTGTGACATGATGTTTTTTATTTATTTTGTAATTATTTGTTCTGTGCTTCTTAAAAAATATTGAATAAATAAATTCAAGTTCATTGTTATAGATAATATACTGCCCAAAAAATAATTAAATATTCTAAATTTTTTGTAAGAAGTTAATTTTAATACATAAGGAAATGAGGAGGGGGCTCCAACCATGTCTTGTTCACCATTTTGTGGAAATGATGCGGCCTACCAATTACTTCGGGTTGGAAGTCGTTCTGCGTAGGAGCGTCTGCAAAATTATAGAAATGTTTAATAAATGCAGTAAGCCATCAAGGCCATGTCTTACCATATAATTAAATCACAGTATCGCATAACCTCTTGTTGTTTTATTATAATTTACAATAAAATATTGTCTCAAAGTATTTGTCTCACCCCACAACCCAAGTGGCAAGGAAAAACTCCAAGACTCAAAATTGGACCGTAGAAATGAACTAAATTACCTAATTAATTCATTTATAATAATAGTTTAAACACACCGATGCTAAGCAGAAAAAATAAAATAGACAATATAGTAATTGGGACTGTGGTGACTTAGTGGTTAAAGAACTGAATCGTGGGTCAGAAGATATAGGTTCAAATTCAAATTCAAAATCAGTACCAAGCTGCCATGGTTGAGTCTTTTAGTAAAGCATCTAAGAAATCAGAATTCCTCGGATGGTAAGATTGCATCAGCCACACTCTGGATAAGGGAGTCTGATAAACCAGTAAATGTCACATGAATAATATAATAGAAAATATAATGAAAATGATAGTATCCAAAAAATAGACTATAATAAATTATAGAGAAAATTCAGTAATATGGAGAATATGTAAAATAAAATATAGAATACAATCCTAATAAACTGAAGGATATAAATACAATTGTGTGTATATATATTATAATGGTGAATATAAAATACTGAATGGAAGTGAGTCTCTTGGCAGTAGTAACTCGTTAAACCCAAAGTCAACTCTTGGTAAACCTTATGGAAAAATAGAATATACAGTATATACAGTACAGTATACTAGGCAGGTAAGAGCTGTGTGTTGTCCACATTTTTTGGTAGGGGTGAAATTTGAACCCTGGACCTCCAGGTCTACAGTTCAACACCTTAACCACGTTGCTGCTACAATTCCATTGTAGTTGTTCTTACCAGTTCATGTTCACATAATACAAAAATATTGTGACCAGATATTTGAGTCCACAGACTACCGCTTGGCAAAAAATTCAATTATTTTGTCAGGTAAATAAGTTAATTGTCCAGTGCGCTTAAAGTTTCTATAGACAATGGACGCACATGTTATTTAAGGAACCTACTTCTCTGACCTGTTCAAACAGGAATAGCTTGTTTCACAACAACACTTCCGTAGTCACTCCTGTTACTAAATACAGCTATCGGCCCAATGTGTCTGACTGTATGAACAAAACCTGCATGATGTAGCTAAAAAGAAATCATTTTCAAACCATGGAATTCACATACAATGCCAGATCAACTGTTTAAACATAAGGGTACTGTAGGACTTTGAGTTAAATATTAAGCCGGTTGAGTTATTGACTTCACTTTCTGTTTAATGGGGATTTTATTTACCATGCTAACATTTTTAACATTAGAATGACTTGGATTGACACTGCTTAGTGTGTGCTTCAGTCACACCGATCAACAGGTGTTGGGTTTCCCAGTGGTGCTGGCCTCTTCCTCATGCTTTCTGAAAGAACATACTGTTTCCAAGGCATTCAGTCATGCCATTCAGAGATATATCAATTTCTTTTTGGATGGGATGGTCTGTAAGAAAAGTGTAATTTTACATCTTTCTGTTAGAGAAAGTATTAGATAATGTTTTAGATCACATGGGATAATTACAATCATTCTGGAAACCATACTATAATCAGCATTATTGGCATTTAAATTCATATATATAGATCTGCTTCACTATTTTATGTGCATCTGTTCTGTTGTTCAGGAAGAAGGAACAGGCACAGGACCAGATCGTCTGTTTAAGATTGTTCTCGTAGGAAACTCTAGCGTTGGCAAGACATCTGTGCTGCGCCGCTTCTGTGATGAGTGTTTCTACCCTGGAACCTCAGCAACTGTTGGTCAGTTTTCCTTTAATGTCACTCTTGCTAAGTGTATATATGTGTTTTACACCCCATTGGGTTTCTACTAGATTTTGGAACATGACTGTAAGGTCAGCTTCCTATATTATACAGTAAGCCCTGGCACACTTTTGGCGTTCCAGGGAATGTTCAATGTGAAGTTACGCTCAATGATGTGTACAAGCCAGCCAGTTCTCAATTAAAGTTGAGCAAATCTTGCGCTATTGAATTTAAATATGTGACTGTGGAAACCATTTTAGAATATTAGCAACCGCTACCTTAAGGCATTTATTGCACTGGTAACTCTTGGCATTTACTTTAGACTGTACATAGGTCAAAGTTAGATTTATTTCTACAGCACTTCCAGTTTTCTGTTATCTCCTTTTATTTAAGCCAAAGCCGGTCAAGCTTAGGTTAACGGTGGCAAAAACGCAGGACAAAAACAAAGAAGAACTCTAAATAAATGTTATAAGGAAGGTAAATCGGGAAGGACCAAAACTCAAAAAGGGGTGTTGTTGGGTGGCTTACAAAAATTAGGGGATATTTCATTAGGGATATTTCATTTTATATATACAGTCGAATCCGGTCAATCGGATCACATCGGGACGCAGTTGTTTTGGTCCTAATATCCGGCTGGTCCGATTAAGCAAACATGCCCTATGTTACAAGACGGGATGTGCTATGTAACATATTAAATGTTTATTAAACCTTTGTTGTGCGATATACACGTATAGCGAAACAAGAAATACTGTTGCTTACGAACTTTATTCATTGAAAAAATAAATTTGCAAACCAAGTTTTACGAAACGATCTACAACACAATGTATAGGTACTCAGTATGTAAAACATAATACTGTAAAAAACAAGTTCTTACTAAATTCAATTCAATTTTATTTATATAGCGCTTTTTACAATGTAGCATTGTCTCAAAGCAGCTTTACAGTAATACAATTATCTAAAAGGCCAATCCCAAACAACGTTTGATAAACTAATCCAGTGTGATCTGACGCCTTCTCATGAAGGCCTGTACTTGAACAAAATCAAGAAAGTGGTGGGCGTGTTCACCTCCGGCTGGTTTTGCTCTTGTCAACACAACTTTTCAGATTTCCTCACCTATGATAAAAATACATTCGCCCAGGGATCCCAAAAATTCTCCTATATCTCGCTGACCTGCTTTGCAGTAGCTAAGTGGTGACTTGTGGCTTCTTTTTTTTTTATTCGCTCTCACATTCTTTGGTCCAAATAAGTGAATAACATTACACGTACATAATAGGATTTGTTTCGGTACTTTAAGATTCGGTCTGAATAAGCGGCTGGTCCCATTAACCGGTCCAATTAACCGGATTTGACTGTATATGTGTGTGTATATATGCACACACACACACACACACACACACGGAGAGACCATATTTAAAAATTTAATCATTAAAATATATTAATACAGTAGCCCTCTTGATTCTTTGTCTGTCGTTTTTCTTGTCTCTTTTTTTAAATTGTAATTACCATAATATTGTTTTTTAAACAGAAATAACAAACAAGTACCATTTTTGTCAGAGTTTTTACTAGGAGAACAAGTGTGCAGGGTGATTTCACATTTTAAACAATTTCAGGATAATGGTTTAAATTATGTATTTAAATGAAATATATGTTTAGTTTTGGATATAAGTTTTAAATGCCCTATCCTAGCCTTCTCATAAACAGGATGTTTTTTCTGTGTTACAGTATATCAATAATGCTTTGTGACCCACCAACAGATCAATCCCTTTGCTCTTAGAGTACACTTTTCACATCTGTTTTGAAGCCACATCAGAGGGAAACATTTTAAAAAATAAGGATGTTTAAAAAAAAGAAAGACTTCAGAGTTAAATCTTGAAGAACATGACGGGAACATAAACATGGACATGACATTATATTTTCACCCGTAGGTATTGACTACAGTGTAAAGACACTTGCAGTGGACGGCAACCAGGTAGCATTGCAGATGTGGGATACTGCTGGGCAGGAGAGGCAAGTGAAATACAAATCAAACTGTTCGGTAAATGTTTGGAATGTCACTCTTATGTGAGCAACATCAGTACTTACTCAGCCTTCCTTTTGTGTTGATTTTTTTCATGTCCTGGCAGGTATCGCAGCATTACCAAGCAGTTTTTCCGCAAGGCAGATGGAGTGGTGGTTATATATGACATCACTAATGAGCAGACATTTACAGAAGTGAGATCATGGTTGGTCAGTGTGCAGGTAATTCAGGATTCATCCACTACGTTTTCATGCACTGTACGTATGCAGTCAAAAAGTACAGTAGAATTGTGTTTACATTTACATGTTGCTGGAAGAAGTTGCTTTGATTAAGAATTTATGATCTCTGAAACTTTGGACGTAAATGCAAATTAAGCTAATTATAAAGAGTTCTCACTATGATGCCAAATAATACTTTATGACTTTTATTTATTGTACGAACCCAATACATTTAATGTTTTGTCTAGTCAAACTGAATTTTTCATTCCTCCATTTCAATTATGCTAATAATGAGGTACACAAAAATAAAACTGAATAATGATGATTTCAAGCAGGTGATATCAACAGGTGAGTGTAATCATGATTTGGTACAGAACCAGTATCCACAAAAGGCTCAGTCTTTAAGGAGCGAAGACATTTCAATCAATTTCGATTGATTGTTTTGTATCAAAACAATGGAAGAAAGCTTCAGGGCATCTGGAGGAATTTCGGTGTGTGAAGGGTAGGCGCACAAGCCTAAGCTGAACACCTGTGATAGTGCCTGACCACTTTTTCAAGCACTGAAATAAGGAGTTATATTCACTAATGCCACTTAAACATTTTACTGTGTAAAAATGAAGCCTCGTGTTAACCATGTCTAGAAGCGACGTCAACTTTTTAAACGCAAACATGAGCACAAACAAGCTTGCACAAATATTCTCATTCAGAGCACATGCGGTTTCACTTCATTCACTCTCTGTCTGCCACTTTCACCATCATTTTAGGAAGGAGCAGGAGAAGACATTCCTGTCATGCTTTTGGGGAATAAGACTGATTTGGAGGCACAGAGAGAGGTCCAGTTCAGGATGGGTGGGAAATTAGCCAAGGTTAGTAAAAGCTACCAGTCCAGAACAGCTGGTAAGTGTGAAAGTCAAAGGAAGTGGAGATGTAGAAACTGATGTATCTTTTGATTTAGTGTCTGTTCTCCTGTCTTATTTTCAGTGTGTTCTTCCTGTAATGCTCTTGAATGCTTTTGACTTATTTTGATATTATGTTCCTAGCCTAAGGAGAGATTGAGATAAAATAACTGGATTGTTGTTTTGCAGGAGTCTCGTTTGATTTTCTTTGAGTGCAGTGCCTTTTCTGGCCACAACATAACAGAATCAATGGTCCATCTGGCAAGGTATGCTAAATTAAAGCAGGTATGAAAGAGGTATGAGCCAGAAAAGCTGAATAGTCATTTGCCTAGTGACTTGCACTATGTATTATTTTTTATCTAGATGTGGGGGCTTTTTTGTTGTTGTTTTTCTTCATTCATTTTATTGAGTAACAACAATAAAAGCATGTTCCACAAATTGAAATAAGTTAGACTTACCTTGTAGTACTCTTTACACTGAAATTGAATCTGTTTTTAACATTGTAAACTCATGGCCACTTTACTAGGTACACCTGTTGAACAGCTTGTTAAAAGAAATATCTGATGGTCATCATGTATGTGCAGCCTAACCAAGCTGACCAAACTCTCTGAGGAATGATTCCAGCACCTTGTTGAATCTATGCCTCGACGAATTAAGGCAGTGAAGGTGAAAGGTGGTCCAAGCTGGTACTAGCAAAGCGTAGCTAATAGAGTGGACGTTGAGTGTATATGCTGTATGAAAGAGTACCTGAGTACACTACAAAAAAAACTATGGGTTATATAGATAATCTAAAAAAAATATTCAGAAGCGTGCAGTAATACATAAGACCAATTTCTTACATGGGACAAAAACTTTGTTTAACTAATAATATAAATAGTAGTGTTATTAATAACTGCCATAAGAACAATTCTTAAGTTATATAAATGTTCATATGTTGTATATGACAGACAGCCATATGTTGTAGCACATGGTATCTTTACATCAAGGCTTTTTAAAATGTTAAATCCACAAGTCATTGTGCTATTAAAATAGCATAATAATCACTACATTGCACATGACTGGACCTCTTTTTATCTTTATCCGAAGGATTCTAAAGGAACAAGAAGATAGGGCAAAAGAAAAGACCGTCTCCTTGCTTGACGTTCCCTCAAAGAAGAAGACATGCTGTTAAAGTCCTGCTTTGGGCAGCAATTCCATACTCAGCCGTGACAACTTAATTGGTGCTCACGATGTCGTATGTTTAACCCCGTTCTCCCCATGAACACCTGTTTTTTTTTTTTAATTGGATGACACTTTTAGACATCTATGAGAGTGAGGTTTTAACTGAAGGAACCTCGATGCAGCACATGAAGTGTTATGTTATGTTTTGCACTAAAAGGTTTGGAAGTTAAAATATTTTATACTTGCCAGTACAGAGACTCGACATGCCAAAAGCTGCATGGCTATAAGTGGCACCAGTGTATGGTAGCTGTGTAGAATAAATCAGAAACTTTTGTTTTAAGTATGAAAAGCTTAAATTTGACTTGTTCACATTGCAAATGTTTACATAAGAGAAGTCTTTTCATTTGGTCGAAGATGGAAATTCTGTATTTAGGACATGTCCTGATGAGAGCACAAATGTATTTAATTTTAATGACGTTGCAAAATTAGAGTTTGTTGCAGTAGATGTTGTGCTTAAAGAACATGTTATAGGTAGCTCTACTGTATTCACTGTAAATATCCAGGGTAGTGGGTTTATCTTTGTCTGTTTGCATATTGTGTTGACCGCTTGCTTGATACATGACCTAACTGTGCTAATGTCATACAAGTGATTTAGTAAAGTTGCTGTTGGCACCACTGCCGAATCTCAAGGGAAGCTCAAAGCTGCTAATGTTTCTACTGTGGCACAGCTTTTTTACTGACTTAGAGCTATTAGTGTCTACACATCCCTATGGAAGCACAAACAACAAATGCTGCAGCGTGATACAGCTATTTTCTTCATTGCCATTGGAGTTTGTCATTGGCAAGCGCTGATATGTCAAGCAAGAACAAGAAGGGCTTTGTTTTGTTTATGGCATCAAATGCCAGGGGCCATGACATAAATCAGAAGTGGGAGCTAAGTATGCGGCCCTATCTATTTTTTTTTTACGAGGCAGTGATCGTACACATTGCTGTATGTGAAGTTTATATGTATTTTAATACAGTCTCCAGTCTCCGGGCAGCACGTGAGAAATGATTCCTGCTCCAAATTCATATTGGCTCATGTCGTCAGCAGGGAAGACACAAACACATGCACTTAGACTGGGTCATTGAAAACCACTGTTTAAAGCTTTATTGTCTGAATATTTTGAACAATATAAATAAAGATTGTATATTTATATTAAGATGTTTATTGAGGGATTCATGTACACACATTTCAGGATTATTTCTCACAAAAGTTTGAGCACCCCTGCCCAAATTAAGTGTTGTTGCCTTTCTCAGTGAACTAAGCACAACCTCTGCACTTCACAAAGTTAAATAGGTTTACGTTTCTAAATATTTTTATGCATATATTTTAAATCACGTTAGATACTAGAAAACTAGATGCCTGTGTGTAAAAAGCAAAAGTTTCTGAAATACTCTAATTCTCCATTCTGATGCTCACTAGGTCATCTAGAGTGGTATCTAAGTAGCTAAAGGCTTTTCTGCTGTGTTTAGCTAATTAAATATTTGAGTCAACATGCAGTTGAATAGGTCTACCAAGTGGCCCGAGAGTGTATGTTGAAGTGTCACATTCGAAGATCATAATGACACGATTTGTAACTCAACTTAAAGTATCACATTAAAGTGTTAAATTTCAACACTGTCTATTTACTTTGAGTTGTTGCGTACTTGAATGTTGTCGATTCAGATGTAACTGTGACGACCTGTACCTCAACACTGTACTTTTGTTGCCACCCTGTGGTCAGCAAGAGGTTTGAAACAGATATCACGTTTCAATCTGTGGATTTTAGGTTCATCAATGGTCTAACATTTGAAGTAGATTCAGTAGGATGGTGTAAAGTAAACTACTGTGTGTTATACACATACAGTATGCCTGTATGTTAAGTGCAGTTTGCTGCGAAGGTGGAATGAGGAGTAGCGGAGCTCCTGGTGTGGCATGGTTGTGGCAACATTTATGTTCGTGGTACAAAAATTATTGATGAAAACCTGCCACTGTCTGCTAGATACCTAAAGGTGGACAGGTGGTTCAAATTTCAGCACCACAACTGCAATCCAGGACTCTTCCTAGAGATGGCTTTCCATCAAAGTAATCTGGGGAGAAGGGTCTTTGTAAGAAAGGTGACCAAGAACGTAATGATCACTGGCTGAGCTCCAAATATATTGTGTGCAGATAAGAGAAACTTCCAGAAGATCAACCATCACTGCAGCGCTCCACCAATCTGAGTGGCCAGACAGGAGGCTCTCCTCAGCAATAGACAGAATTCTGACTGGAGTTTGGGAAAAATAAGTCCTTGTCCAACCTGGCAGAACTGGAGAGGATCTGCAGAGAAGTAAATGGTCTGAGAAGGATCTGCAGACAGAAAATCCTAAAATCCAGGTGTACAAACCCAAGAAAACTGGACTGAGTAAAGGGTCTAAATACTTTTAGTTTTTCAAAAGATAATAATGGGTCATACGACGACAGACACAAGGTCACATCAGCACCCAAGGTAACACTGAAACTAGTCACATATATATTAAGGTTGGGGCCAATTTAGCATAATCAGTTAACCTAGAGCATGTATTTGAAATGGCCAAGCAAAAACTGCAGTATCCAAAGTAAAACCATATAGAGGACACAGATCATTCCACCTGGGACTGAACCTAGGACCTTCTCAATGTAAGCCACTACACTTTCCATGAAATGATTTATTTGTGAAATGTGAAATCAGAGACTCTAAAGGCTTTCTGGATACATTGTATATGGGGCATGCCACATTTCTCATCTTATTTGAATTCATTTTAAAAACTGCTACATTTTCATCTTGTTCTTTTAATGTTAATGCAGAAAAAGTACAATTTTATAGGGATTTAGATGCTCCAGAGCGAGATAAGCTGTTATGATCAGGCATATGATTGGTTTTCTGTAGACGAACCATTCAAAAATGATATTTATTCTAGTTTTGGACAATATATTCATTTTGACATCTCTTTTTATCGTATAACACACACTATTACTACTAGACTCATTAAATTTACCATAACCATTTCCATATTGCATGCTTTCAGACATCTATAACTTTTCTTATACATTGTTCAGAAACAAAACACAACATATCGCTGTTCCTCTGCAGAGTCTTCATCGTTGCGGCTTGGTGAGGAAGTTAAACAGGACCTTAATAAGACTAGAAAGATCTAATACTTTGCAACGTCTTTGGGTTAAAGCAGGACAGGAGGTCCTTTACCTCGGCGATGAGTTCAGTAAGAGCACTGGTGATGCCACGCAGATCCTGCTGTACCGAGACACCGTTGCTTCCCAATCTGATTCCCTATTTTTCTCTGCTCTTTTGTTGTGTGTAGCTCGACATGTACTAATCTTTGCATTATACACTACATACTGACACACAAACAACACTCCTTCACTCTCACGACATACTGCACAAGACAAAATAAGTTAACAAATGTGCTATTACAACTGGTTCCTTTTTTTTTTAGGTTCAGTTAGAGCTATTGCACTTGATATGTTTAATGAATAAGAAACATGACCAAGTCTATAAAAATAAAGTCCATAAGTTGTAGCATATGTGGTAATTGTGGTAAAATATTATAGTGTAGTGCAGTAAATTAGGCTAATATACTGGCTTGAAATTACATCTAAATGTTAACTAAAAGTTTAAAACTAGGTCCATGACCTCTGAGGCTTCTGGCTCAAACTGTACCCTAAGCATGTTTTACTGAAATGAAAACTGTAAACGGATTCTTAACATTCATGAGGACTGTAACATTCTTGCAAAGCGGTACATTCAAATTTCTGAACAGTCATACAAATGCTGGACTAGTGCACGCTGTTACTGGCCATGGCAAGACTGCTATTGCTCAGAGAGGCACTGGATTTTCAGAGATATAAGCGCATCGTGGCCTTGTCTTTAAGCTCTTAGCTGGCATTTAGTGTACTGGCACTGCAGGTCCGGAAGAGCCGTCTTGTCTGCTCCCCTCGGTAGTACACAGGCGCTTTCTCCCCTCTGGCTGGAAGCTTAACGCATCTTATAGTCGTGAGCAATGGCTGCGTCAGACAGTTGACCTTTAAAATCCAGCTCAAACGTGAAGTCCAAATCACGCTGGAGAAAAACAGAATGCAAAGCATGATCAGCTTTGAGATAGTAAATGAATGCTGAACCAGCTAGCTGATACAATCTTACCAAGCACAATTCAGCCAACAAAGGGAGTTCAAGCAACAAAGTGTTAACAGCATTGCTCCTGGGTCCCACCATGGCAGGTTGGAAGAGTTAAGACTGAATCTATCTATCTATCTATCTATCTATCTATCTATCTATCAATCTATCAATCTATCTATCTATCTATCTATCAATCTATCAATCTATCTATCTATCTATCTATCTATCTATATAGATAGTGTGTATACTATGGATAGTATAGATTGTGTGTGTGTGTGTGTGTGTGTGTGTGTGTATTGAAGTACATTTAAACTGTGAGAGACATAATAAAAAAAATCCAGAAAAGTACATTTTATGATGTT
>JAUZST010016238.1:0-34362 GCA_034779995.1 Parotocinclus haroldoi
ATATACACGGAGGGAAAAGGAGAAAGTCAGACGCGTCTGCGCGCCCGCGATTAAGACTTTCTTTCATTTCGCCTTCCGTTTGCTTCGAGGGACTTTGCGATGCACATCGCCGTCGAGTTGCTGCTGGTCTGCTGGAAGGTGGTGTATTCGGTGATCCTGGCCGCGGGGAGGTGGCTGCTCAAGGCCCGAGAAAAGAGCGTGCAGGGTCGGGTATGTGTGATCACCGGGGGCGGCGGTGGCCTCGGCCGCCTGTTCGCGCTGCAGTTCGCCCGCAAAGGAGCGACTCTGGTGCTGTGGGACATCAACCGGTCGGCCAACGAAGAGACCGCGGACATGGTCCGGGAAATCTACCGAGAGACTTCAAACCGCACAGGTACGTTTAATACTCAAGCAAGACGTAAAAACATTCGAGAGCCTCCAAAACGTACCAAAAAATAATAAAGATGATAAAGAATCAGGCGTCATAGTATAATAATATATAATGCATCATTATCATGTAATACAATTAGGGATTCATTATAGCATTTATTAGCGCATTTCGATTCCTTAATGATCCTGCCGTTTCATTTATTTACAGCATGCATGTGTGTATGCGCTGCGACTCAAAAGTCTCAGGCCACCCTTAGACCAGTTTTAGCAATTGTATAATAGCCAAATATCAATAGGCAACATATCGCCACCGATGTGATCCAAAAAACTTTAACCTCGGGACTGTCACTCCATCAAAGCCTCCCTCTTTGCAGCTGCATCTTCACTCCCTATCGTTGGGAGCTTCAGCATGTTCTCCTTATGAGACATTGGTTTTGGGGCTGCCACACTAGGGAAAAAAAACAACAACAAAAAACAAAAACAATTCTCGGTCATGTTGTTTCGGGCTGTCTAAGGTTCACCTTTGGTACCCCAACGAAGCTTCCACTTGCTGCTATTGCTCGGGTGTAAAGGAGAGTCTCAAAGGGACCTGTTTGTAGAAATGTTCTGGATTTTTGGCGCCAATCAAATCGTGGACTAAGAAATACGTGTAGTTATACAGGCTCTGGTCTGTACACACACACACACACACACACACACACACACACGCCTTTCGTTTCCCAACTCCATTTGAAAAGTGATTAAAACATTTGCAGCGAACACGTGCAGTGTAGTATAGTATAGTAATTATTTATTGCGTAATAAATGCAGACCTTAAGCTCACATTTACGAGTCAGATGTGGGCTTTGCTCAAAAACCAACACATGGCCAAAAAGAAGGGATTCGAACCCTCAAACTGCTGGCTCATGAAATAACGCTTTAACCAGCCAGTGGACTCCCAGTGGGACGAGGAGCAAAGAAAGACGTTTTCACCAGGTCTGATCGGTGACACTGGGCTCCTGTCGGAACCTAGGATCACACTGACGCTTTCTAAACGGGTCAAATCGGGATTTGTTGCGTTTTTTTTTTTTTTTTTTTTTTTAAACAAATCTAGACGTAGCGATCCGTTTTTAATTGGGCGTTTATGGCAGCTTTGTTGCAGCGCCCGACCAACCGAGAGCAAATTTTGATTTCGTGTGCAGGTTCGGGTGAAAGCATCGAGGTCCATCCCGTGTTCCAGCCCAAAGTGTACACCTACGTGTGCGACGTCAGTAAGCGCGAGAGCGTTTACGCTACGGCCCAACAGGTCAGGAGAGACGTGGGAGACGTTACGTTCCTGGTCAACAACGCCGGGGTGGTGTCGGGGCGGCATCTCCTCGAGTGTCCGGACGAACTGATCGAGAGAACCTTGATGGTCAACTGCCACGCTCACTTCTGGGTGAGTAGAGCTGCGGCGCTGCGGCTGACCTCCCGAAGCAGTATGGCCCATCCCAGGCGTTTTACCCACCCGCTCGTCTCTTAAATGTTTCGTCCTTCATCGCCTCTAAACGACGGAAAGGAGACGCGGATTAGTATTTCGTCCCAGGCGGGCTGGCTGAACCTTCGAGAACTGCTTTCGGTCCCATTTTCCTATCATGAATTTACATAAAAACCTAACTGTTTAATAAGAAACGCCCAGGCTGGACTAAGAACGCGTTTTGCTCGCCCACGTCATTGATTTTACATTTAATAAAAGGCCTTCACCACTTCCAAAAAGTGTCAGCAGCACTTAAACAACCAGTTCCTTTTTTTTTACTGTAACAATAACAATTAAAAAGCTTTATAGTCTCCTGCAATGAAAACAAATGGGAAGGGATTTCCCCCGAAATCAGGGACTGCGCCTGTAAGTATGGCGTCGCCATCTGGTGTTCACATATGGTATTGCAGACACCCCGCTCCTTAAATACGCCCCAAACAAAAACAGATTTACGTTTACGGCATTCAGCAGACGCCCTTATCCAGAGGACTTACAACTCAAGCTATTTTGGGTTAAGGGCCCAAATGTGGCAGCTTTGGCAGAGGTGGGATTTGAACCCATCAGACCCACCGTCCGGTGCCTTAACAGCAGTGGAACGATGGAGTTCAAACAATCCTTTATTTGACTCATTCAGACAGCAGACGGTTCGTTCGGAACGCTTTTGACCTGTAATTCGAGCAAAAAAAATAAAATAAATCAAGCAAAATTCAGGCAACAACAGAAAAACCCGTGACCCAGGGTCAGCGCGTGTTGTTTCCGACCAACAAATCCGAATTTGGACGGCCTTTCAGAACCAGTAGAATTGTCGGAGCTGACAGGAATGCTCCAGTAGCGCAAATCAATCTCACGAGTGTGTTTAACCCTTTAGTCGGATGCGCTACAACAGCACTCAAATCTGTGAGAGAAGACTAAGCCAGAGAGCAAACCCAAATAGAAAACGAACGCTTCCGTTTAGCAGAGACCAGGGACTAATTTGATAGGACCTCACCCCATGCAGGGCTCCCCAAGAACTAGATTTGTCCCAGGGTCTTTTTTTTTTTGCCCCAGTTGTCCCTCCTCCCTAGCATAAAGGCTCAGTAAAGCCTGGACTTGACCGTCTGTCCGTATCTTTGTCCAATTGAAGCCTAAAAACCCTGTCGGTTTCTAAAACAGGCTGCTGGAGCTCAAGACGAGTTGGGGTTTGGGGCACCCCGAGTGGGATTTGATCAAGTCGTGGACCGTACCACCGCACCACTGATTAGCACAAAATGAAGCTTAGGGAATGAAGACAGACGTCTGAAAGTGCCTGGCTTCACCCAGTGGCTTCAGACAAGGGGTTTAACTAGCCGAGGAAGGCAGGGAGAGGACCGGCGAGTTTCGGTGAATTGTACCTGCTCTCACACTCTTGTATCGCAAGATAACGCCGACGGGTTTTCATGTTGTTGACCCGAACAGACCACCAAGGCCTTCCTTCCCAGGATGCTGGAGCTGAATGACGGACACATCGTGACAGTGGCCAGCTCCCTGGGTCTCTTCACCACTGCTGGAATAGAGGTAAGTCCATCAGTGCATCAACGGGAACATGGTTTAAAAAAAGAAAAGCAGCATCTTACATCTGAACGAATGCAAAAAAACAACAACAATTAAAACATAAAACAATCCCAGACTCCCCCTTACCCAGAACAAGCAGATACAACGGACACGGTTCATGCAACAGTGGGTTGAAAGATCTGTCCGAGCGCCCAGCAGTGCCAGCAGTCCCAGTATCTTAACCACTGAAGCCCAGCAGTCCTTTGTAGAACAGGTGCCAGTCACCAAATGCCGCACTTCAAGATCAAGGGCAAAAAAAAATGCCAAACCTCGCCCCAGGCGTCTTCTGAGCCCGCCCCTTCTTTAAGCATGGGCACCAAGAGCCCATTTACCCTCGTACCCTAGAGAAAATAACAGAGCCAGCACTGTTCCTCCCAAGAATATGGCCCCGGGGCCGACACGGCGTTAAGAAACTCCAAACAAATAAAGGGGATTTAAGGTCAACATTGGGGCCCAAACCAGGGAAGTCCCCCATCAAAGCCGTTTCTGTAGCCTTTGCTCCAGGAGGGACGGAAAACTGCTGGTAGAACCCACTGTTTATGTGCGTTCTCTACTGGTCCCCCCTGCTCTGGTCTTTAATGGTCCGGTCCGGTTAGGGTTTTGCCCCGGACTCTCGCGGCTCGAGAAAAACCCGTCAACCAAAAAATATCCAGCCGCCAGCATCCTGTGAGCTAGAGATTAGAAGAACACAAACTGGACAGATAAGGCTACACGGTAGCAGCACTCCAGCGGCACTGCTGTGCCGAGCACGATCGGAGCGGAGGGGATTCATGTTAAGTATGTAGAGGCACAGGTGGATTAGAGGCAATCGAATAGAAACTCTCCTGCCGTCCGCTTGCAGGATTACTGCGCGAGCAAGTTCGGCGCCATCGGCTTCCACGAGTCGCTCAGCCACGAGCTGAAGGCGGCAAACAAAGACGGGATCAAGATGACCCTGGTGTGTCCGTTCCTGGTCGACACGGGGATGTTTCAAGGTTGCCAGATCAGGTGCGGTACACATTCATACATTCATCCCTCGCGAACACAATACGGCCGTAGAAAAGGGCGTCTCTTCCGATTCCCCCTCCCCCCCCGGTATGAATGGATTCAGAGATCTCGCCCATTCACGGCGATCTGACGCAATTTCGCCCATTCATCCATTGTGTGCACAACAGCAAGCTTTTAGCAAAACAATGAGTGGTATTTCCACGCCTAATGCCAACTTCGGAAACGGCCTTCGCTCGTGAACGGCGACGGAAAGAGAACGCAGTCTCCGGCGCTCATGCTCTGGCAAGAGGGAAACCCCCAGGTTGGTTGGTTGGTTGCCTGGAGCGTTCCGTTATCCTGCCCTTAAATGTGGGCTCTTAGTTTGGTGATGGACAAGAAACGTAGTACTTCATTTGCTTTATCTTTCTCGAAAATGTCGGTTAACGCATCGGTGCTTGTAGTTTCACAGCGGGGTACTGTGGGAATTCGGCTAACAGGTGTTTAATAGTGATCGTTTCTCTGCCTTCCTCGCGTGTTCTTGTCCCCTTTAAAGAAAAGGAGTGTGTCAATCGGGCGTGTCCAGTGCGACACCCCGAGTACGTTACTTGGTCCCATCTGTTATCTGTAGATGTTTCGGGATTGTAGCTTATTTTGGGGCTGAGCTCGGGCCTTTGGGAAATCCCCCAGGAACAGCGCCCGAAGCACGACCTGAACCTCCGGTCTCAACGGCGCCCGGAGACCGAACGCAGCTTCATAAACTTTGGAGACGCTTTCCGAACGTCCAACCGCTCACCCTCCTTGTTTCCGTCAGCGTTCGGTTGCCTGTCCCTGAAAATTCGCTTCTGGTTTTTCCAACTCTTTCTGCCTCGCCGCTCGGACCACGCTCGTTCCCGAACGTTTGACCTGAATGTGCGCGGTGAGAGGAGAGAGAGAAAAAAAACATTTGTTTTGGTTGTAACACCGGACTTGGTTGTGCTCAGGAAGGAGATGGCGCCCTTCTTCCCCCCCCTGAAGCCCGAGTGCTGCGTGGAGACGGCCATGAGAGCCATCCTGACCGACCAGCCCATGGTGTGCACGCCGCGCGCCATGTACGTCGTCACCTTCATGAAAACGTAAGTATTCAGTCCGGTTCGGAGGGGGACATTTTTGGCGAAACCGTTGACTGTAGGACTTTGGGATGTGGGAGGAATTCGATTCGATTCCATTCCTAGAGCGCTAGGAAAAAAAAAAAAAAAAAAAAAAAACTCCCTAAGATGGTAGGAAGAAACCTTGGGAGGACCAAGACTCAACAGGGGACCCGTCCTCCATGGGTGGGAAAGCCCTTCCTGTTTAGCCTCCAAACAGGGCCGGGAATCCCCATTACACTTTTCTCTTTCCCTTCACAGAGTCCTGCCGTTTGACGCCATCGTGTGCATGTACCGCTTCCTCGGCGCCGACAAATGCATGTACCCCTTCATCGCTCACCGGAAGGAGTCCACCAACAACAACGAAGCCAAACTATATGCCTAGTCAGCCGGCTTCGGGAATTCGGACTTCCATTCGTCTCCACCTTCTGGGGCAGTTCCACAGTGCCTACAAACCCACTAGACAGATCTGCCGATAGTTTCTAAGCCAGCCGTTCCGTTAAAAGTCTCCAAATCTATGGATATCGTACAATCAGCTTGATTGGAAAAAACGATACAGTATGTTACTGTATGACCTCTACGTTCAACGTACAATCTTTTATTTATAACCAACTGTTTGGGCCTCATGTATAAATTGTATTTTATATACGAAATGTATGGTTGCTATAATAAAAGTCTTTAACAGATACCAGCGTTTGTCTATCTCAAATCATCGCAATCAAATTACTACACTTTGTGCTGGTTTACTCAAAGGCGGAAAGCCTGCCGAGGTCAGCGGCGGGACGGGCGTCCGACCAGGTCATTACAGAGAGACTGAGCCTACTTGGTCGTTTTGGACCAAATTCTAAAGGCCAAACCTGAAAATTAGGGCTTAATAAATAAGGAACTCAATTCAAGTTCAGCCTATTGGACAGGAGCCCTTGGACGGAGGTTCTGGGTTTGCCCGAGACATTTTTCAGACACACATTTATAATAATCTAGAGGTCACAGAGTTTGGCTTTCTCAAGTAAGATCTATTCCCCCAACCACCCCCACCCCCCCATCTATTCTCCAGTGCGACCAATATTAGAGGGTACTTTAGGGAATTGAAAAGGACCCAGAATCTTTCTGAAGATCGGTCCGCCCGCCTACTTTGGGTCAAGGCACCTTCTGAGTCCAGCCCTTTTCCAAGCAGGGGCACTAAGAGCTCATTTCCCCTTTACCCCACCGATAATAATAGCCAGCACTGTCCCTCCCATGAATAGAACCCAGCTGGCTGGCGCTATTCACAGCACCTTTTACAGAGATATTCATTCGGAGGAGATCAGACCTCGTAACAGGCAGCTTTAAGACGACTCAAGGTTTCATCCCTCCCTGGATGTTTCATTAATCCTGGAGGATGTTCAGGATGGCCTCGTTTTCTACAGCTGCTGGCACCAGGCTGAATGTTTCCCACTGCACTGCGGCGACAGTCTTGTAATCCCAAAAGGATCATGGACTTTCAACGAGAAACTCAAAGCTGTACGCTTGAAAACAAGTGGTGCTCCCAAAGACGTGGACGTCATACTTACTGGGGCACGAATCAAGCTCAGTGTTCTTCGAGGGCTGCTTTCTGAGTCTGGGAGTCTTCGGTAGGTTTAAAAACTCCTCTAAAAATATCACCTGGGAGCAAAACAAAAAAGAATCAATTATCATGCATTTGTCTGATGTCCAAGACAACCATCAAAGTGCTTCCAAAGTGCTTTAAGGTCCTCTCTAGACTCCCGGGACCAGATTAGAACACTAAGGAGGTCACGGGAACGGTCTTAAGTCTTGAAAAAAAAATGCATTTTACATCTCACAGCATGTGGTGCAAGCCACCACCTTTTGACTTTGCTTTTAGCAAAATCGGTCCGTTCCAGCAAAATGGGGGAAATGTTCATAAAAAACAAGCAAACGACAAACAGGCCGGTGGTGGGAGAACAAGCTAAACCACGAATAGCCCTTTCCAAGACAAAGGAACTCGTTCTGTTCCAGTTTGCATGGCTAATTTGGGCGCGCCGGACACTTTTGGCCAAAAACTAACCGGCTGGGAAGCAAAAAGTGGCTCGCCAAGCTGAAGCAGAAGAGAGTGGGTGGGCGTGTCGGGTTCGAGACCGATTAGTGCGGATTAGTTGAGGATCTGGCCAAAAGCAATTTAAACAAGGAGCAGAGAGACTCCAAAAAAGAGTTGCGACCAAGTGGGCGGCAGCAACGCAGGAGCCGACAAACCCTGGATCTCTGGTCACATCGGCCAGTTATGACGGTGGACGGGCTTGATGGGTGACCTTTCAAACCTGGAGATCAGGAAATTGGACCAAGCTGGTCAAGGACGTCCAATAATGTCCAATCTGGTCAAAGTTCCACTGGGACAGAGCTTCCAAAATGTGTCCGGGCCATTCTTTGTTTTGACCCGAGCGTAGTTTACTCGGATGGTGGTGGACTTGTGCCATTGGAAGATCCAAATGCCGTGGTCGTTTGGTCCTGTGACTGTGGGCGGATCCTTATCTCACTCCGTTAAAGTTCAACCCGGCGGCCGCTTTGAGCTGCAGTTCCAACGTTTGCCCTCGCGTGCTTTTGCGACAGGCGATTCCAACAAGACGCTTCCTGCTGGAATGTGGAACGTTTCTTCCCACAGAAGGCTCCACGCCGGAAAGACGAGCGACGCTCCGACCATTCTGATTTGCTTATGACTCACGGCTGTACGAACAGGATTCCCTCCGTCCCTCCAGGAACCGAGCGGCACCCATGCAAACCTGGTCAGAGGATCCGGCCTGACCTTTCCCCTCCCTGCTGGCCTTCATCGCGGCGGAATGCGCGTGGGACGACCCGAGAGAGAAACGCAGCGGGGTTTTTCCAGCAAGCGCGCGTGGGGGGGGGGGACGCCAAGGAATCATGACTGGTTTCCCAAAATAAATCTCACTCAGTACCGGAGCGTTTACAGCCTTCACGCGTCATAAAGATCTGTGGAAATCCTAAAAAGCAGCTTTAGATGGGAGCAACAAAACGCAGATTAATTAAAAAAAAAAAAAAAAAGAAAAAAAAGGCAAGTTTCAAGTTTGGTAAATTCAGATGCTTGCCTTGTCAACTCTTAGCGCCTAAGGTTAAGAAAACGTTTTCAAGAATAGCACCTGCTCTTAGAAATGATCTTAAGAAAAGAGGGCCAAAAAGAAACGAGATTTCTTAAGAAGTTTTTTTAAGCAACTTTTGAAACGAAGAAAAAAAAAAATTTTGAATTCCATCCATTACCCTCCGCTTAATCGACACGGGGCGGCGGGCCGGCCGGTGCCCACCCGGCAACTCTGGCCGCAAGGGCAGGGACAACCCCAGATGGGGCGTCAATCTATCAAGGACCACTTTGGAGACACCAATTCTTCTAACACGCACGTCTTTGGACTGTGGGAGGAAACCGGAGTACCCGGAGTAAACCCACGCAACCAGACAGAACAGAAAGGATCCGCCCCGCCCTGGGATCGAACCCGGGACCTTTTGGCTGTGAGGCAGCGGTGCCACCCCACCGAGCCCCTGTCCTGTGAATCCGGTCCCAGGTTCCAGTCCCTACAAACTGGGTGAAGACTGAATTGGGAAGGCACAGGGAATTGGGAATCCACCTAGTGGGATGAAGATGTAATGGTGGAGCAAATTGGTGGTCTTCATATTCCAATCAAGCATGGCACGAATGCCAGGCCTTTTCTGCCCTAACTGAGCCTGGGCGTCGGTTTATAGCCACTTGTATACTGTACTGTGTGTCCAAAACGCCATATCTTTTTACCTTCAAGCTTCAGTTCTTTCTGCCACAGCCTGGAAGCTGATAGTGAAAGGTAACGGAGAGGAAGAAGGAACAGGAGCGCACGATTTGTTTCCAGCTGCGTGTGTGCGGCAGGAAGCTGAGTCACACTGATAAGAGGACTCTTATTCACACTCACACACACACACTGAGACACACTTCCCATATACACACACACACTGCTCTGCCATGCAGTGTCAACGATCAATCCACTAGGAATAGAAAAATGACTCGCCTTTTTATAATTGTCTGTTAATGACATGACATCGCAAACCTAACCTCTAGTCCACGGAAAAGACAAAAGGTCTTACCTTCAAGGGCTACATCAGAAGTCGGAACGGCGGGTTGGCCCGAGAAAGGCGTCCAATAATTCGATCCGCATTACTCTAGGGCGCAAGAGGCAAAACGAATTCAAACACGACGCGAGAAACGTGCAAAGGATATCAAGGAAGGCGAACGTGCTGGAGTGGCCAAGTCAAAACCCTGAGCTCTAGAAGGACGCCTGTCCGAACCAAACCTAAGGCCAGTGATTTGGTAAGGAAGGGCGAGCAAATACTGCCCGAGTCCATAGGGGTAAAGTGGGCCGAGAACGACCCAAACATTTACGGCACTTAGGAGACGCCCTTATCCAGAGCGACTTGCAACTGATGCAGTCTCAAAGTCCAAGCAATGGTGGATTAAGGGTCTTGCTCAAAAGCCCAACCGTGACAGCTCGGCAGAGGTCTGATTTGAACCCTCGACCATTGGGTCCAAGAGTCCAGTACCTTAACCACAGTCCTTGTAATTGTAAAAGGTCAGACGCTCTTATTGTAGCTCTCGGGGACGGTTGCCTTTTCGCGTTACTTAAAGGCGAAAAAGCTGGGAAAAGATTTCATTGGGTTTCAAAGCGAAATCTGCGATGATTTTTCAAGGCACTACACACTCACCTGCGCGGTCAAGAGGAGCTGCCAAAGGTCAAGCCGAGCATCAGAGCGGACGGTAGAAGGTGGGGGGTGGGGGGGGTGTCAATACACGGGGGTTTTCACCTGGATGAACATGGCCATGGGGAACAACGTTCAGGAGCAGGAAGCTACGGATTTAAAAGACGGGGTGTTGGAGGAGAGGCGAGGGAGGCAAAGGACAAGAAGGGAGAGACGGGAATGAAGGAAGTTGGTCTAAAGCTCTTCAGATGTATTCTAGCAGCAAAGACAGATGGGTGGTGGTGGTGGTGGGGGGGGGATTCCGGTAAAGAGCGGAAAGCCTTCAGTCGTTTATCTATTACTCACTGCTACAGCTGGACAAACACAGACGCTTCATGACCCTCGTTCGTCACACTCGCGGAGAATTAAATCGGACCGGGGAGTGATACGGAGTGACATTCGTACGCTCACTTTGAGGAACTGCTCAGTGCGGTTCGACGAAGGCCAAGGGCCAGAGCGCACACACTCACGCCCAAGGGCAAATTTGGAATACAGATTTGGAAACAGCCTTGGAAAGCCCAAGGGTGAAATCTGGAGAGGGCAGTTGGCACTTTAGCCGCGTTCTGATCAGTCGAACTCAAGATTCAAGACATCTCGTCAGTCAGATTGAGCGAAAGAACGGTTCTAACTACGTGCACTGCGATTTGACGTTTAATAACAAATGACCGGACTGCCCTCTAGCGGTAACAAGAGACACCGGCGTCAGCGTCCAGTGGACGTTAAAGACGAATGCATTCACGTGCGCTTGATAAGCCTTAGTAATAAACTTCAAAAAACGCGCAGATGGGTCACGCGCATGGCCAATCAGATCAAGTAAAAGCTGCGAGTTTACACGACTCGGGTAACGATCGCAGCGACTCAACAATCTGATTAAAACAAGCTGTGACGTAAACTTCAGACTAGAATAAGAAGGGATCAAAATCTCCCTTTTCTCGTGTACACACTGCAAACTGCGTTCGAGTCTCCTCAAAGGGTTCGACAGGCGTTTAGAGGTCCGGGGTTTCCAGGTAATAATAATAATAATAATAATAAGCAGCCCTGGTAAACTTGAAAATAAAACTGTTTGAAATCCTAGTTCTGGTATATAGAAATCCAGCTCTCTAATCGGATTTCTCGATCAAATCCAATTATTTCTAGATCAGCGTACGCTGTAAACACGGGCCGCTCGAATGATGGAATGACTCCACAAATCGCACTCTGATGAGGGACGAGAAGAGGGCCAATACAACACGCAGGGGGAAAACATTGGGCTGGGACATTTTAGGACCGAACGACTGAATCTGAGGACCATGGGATCGTAAAGGGAGTAAATATTGTGTTTACAAAATGACAGGAAAGCATTATCTGTAAAGGTTGTGGCAACCCTAGATGTGTCCGTCTGCCCCCCTTCTATCTTTAGTTTAATAAACTGTCTGAGAAATAATTACATATGCTTATTATAGTACTGCTAAAATAACAAAGCCATAGATAATAAGCTTACGAGACCATAGACATCGATGCAATTCGTTTGATTTTGGCCCTATTGGCGAACCGTACTGTCCTATCAGGGTACTGCGAGGTACCCGAGACCTGCTTCTTCGAAACGCTGTGAAACATTCGAAACAAATGACCTCGGAAATGCGGGTGGAAGCCGAACACAAGCACCAGGAGCCTGGAGTCATTTCAAAATATATTATATTTTTTTTGCAATTAGAACATTTTTGCTTAAATAATTTTAAATAACAAAATAAGAAGGAAAGAAAAAAAAAAAGAAAAAAAAAAAAAGGTGTCACACAGTTTCAAATCAAAACTTACAATCCCTAAAAGCCCCAGCCTGAAATCACACTTTAATCTGCAAAACTGAGTTATTATTATTATTATTATTATTCTTCTTCTTATTATCATTTTCTGTCCAAAAACACGCGGGTTTCACAATCTCTTCATCGATCGGCTCGAGTTTTACCGGCGTTGCGATCGGGGCTTGACGCGGCGCAGGTCAACTACGGGAAAGGAAGGGAAACGGCTTTCGAAACCCAGCCCAGAGAGTCCTGTCGCTGAACCGGACGTCCTAGCGGTGCAGAGCAGATCGAGAGGTTCTTCTACTTTCAGATCCTAACAAGAACTGGGAAGGAAGGACGCGTGAAACCGTATCAGGAGGCACGTGCCGATAATCGTCTTTCTACAGCGCAGTCCGGACCGTTACACGGCACGGACCCCGTAAGACACCCTAAAGAAAGAGCTCTACGCCATGGTGCAGAACACACCAACAGTATCTTCAGCGCAAGTCGCATTACACGGGGTCCCAGCGGGACGTCCGGCAGGCCCAACGGGGCTATCGGAGGGGAAGCTCCTTCTTTGGAAACAAATGATGCGCGATTCATGTTTTTGTTCGGGGTCTCCCGTTTCTGAGCGTCTGCTCTTGCTCCAGGGTTCCTCTTTTGCTCAAACAGGCGTCGTTACGATCAGCATTAGCCATTAGACTTCCTCACACCGAGGGGCTCGACGGGGACGGCCAATTGTCCCAACAGTCCCAGTCACGCAGGTACGGCTTGCTGTGTCTGAGGGATGACTGACGAGGAGATCGTCCCCTGGCGCTAGAACAGTCTTTCCTTTTAAACCCTGCGACGGACCGGCGCCCCTGCAGGGTGTTCGTCTGCGCCCTGGGGCAGGTTAAAACTGTGGTAGCCTAGCGCTCAAGGTACTGGACTCTGGACCTGATGGCCCTGGGTTCAAATCCCACCTCTGCCAAGCTGTTACAGTTGGGTCATTAAGCAAGGCCCTTAACCCAAGATTGCTTGGATTGTAAGACTGTATGAGTTGTGAGTCGCTCTGGATATGGGCGTCGGCTAATGTCTAGGGCCCCTTTCTGCTTACTAGTATTTCTTGCACAACCTTTGCAAGCCAAGAAAAGCTCAAGCGGATCGGTCATACCAAAACCACCACAAAGGGGAAAACGACGTCTCAAGTTGTCTTCAAAGTCATGCACCTTAAGTCATAACCCTACATTAGAACTCTTAAGGTTTAATAAGGTCAGCTTATCCGCTTAATCCACACGGGGACGCGGTGCCCACCCGGCAACTCTGGGTGCAACCCTACAGGGGGCACCAATCTATCGTAGGGTGCACTGCCACCCCAACACACACGCACTTGGGGCCACTTCTTTGGACTGTGGGAGGAAACCGGAGTACCCAGAGTAAACCCACACAGACACAGGGAGGACATGCAGACTCCATACAGAAAGGACACAGGCCGCCCCACCCGGGACCTTCTTGCTATGAGGCAGGGGTGTTACCCCACCGAGCCCCTAATAGTCTTACAGTCCTACAGTTCTGGGGTAAGGGTCTTGGTCATGGACCCAACAGAACCCTGGACCTTCTCACAGTCCAGTAATTACCACGTTTCCGTTTTCATATCAGCTTAAATACAGAGGATGAGGATAACTGGCACGGGACAGACCCTTTGGACTGGGGGCCAGTCCATGGCCCAACACGCGCTTTAGAAACACCAGCTGACCTAATAACGCACGTCTCTGGAATGTCCTGGAGTTCCTGGAACGAACATCAGGGGCATCAGAGTGCTGATTTGGGAATGGAACCAGGTATGGGACCACTATCTTAAAGATCTTATCTTAATAACAATAAGTGAGCTTCCCGGTCATGGTCTTGCTGGTAGTCTAGCCTACCACTCTTCTTTCTCAGTCTAGTCTCTCCGACAGGACAGGCCATCCAGTCTACCAGGAGACCAAGGATTATTACACCACCTTGGCCTCCCGGCCAGTCTACGGACCGCAGTGGACTACCTCCACCCCACACTGGTACAGGGACAGGATTCTTTACCCTGCACCCAGCGAGCCCGGCCTACGACGTAACCACGTCTAGAACCTAAGCACGAACAATCCAAGCTTCAATTTCAAACCCTGACCCCGCGAGGCGGAACAACCAAAGGGCGCGCCCTAGCCACGGCAATACCGTACGCCTGATTATCGGCACGTGCCTACCCAGGGCTGTCCTCCCCTCCCTTTTACAGCGCATAGTAAAGCTAAGGAAAACAGGTGAGACGCTCGATCCCTTACAGTATTTTTTTTTTTTTTTTAAGTTTAAGAGTACACTGTAAGCATGCTTCAAGGATTATTGCACAAAATGTCAACCTGAAGAGGTTTCGCAAAGAGACGGCCAGTGCTGGTGCTGGTTCTGGTTCTGGAAGCATCGGGAGCGGTCCGCCACTACAGATGCTCCAATTCGTCAATGGCAAACCTGAAGTTTTGGTACGCGGGTGTTTGCCGGCCACAGGAACACGACTTTAACGCGAGACCGTGTTAAGGGTGCCATAAATGCCCAGCAGGGCCACTTTTGGAACGGCTTTAACGCGGGTCGTTTGTTTCGGCATTGAAATATCGGGTCCGGAACCCTTCCCAAAGTTAATTGCTACCCCAAAGGCGTCCGGGGTGGAATGGAACTCTACTCCACAGCATGATGATGGGTGATGAGTGAGTCCTGGATACTGGGGATACTGGGGGTTCGTGCGGTTTTTTGCAGTATTTTAACGGGCGCCATTTCAATATTGCTGCACTACCTAACGGGATCTAACAACATCTGGGGAGCTCATTCTAGTTAGCAACACCATCTCAGGGGGTTTGAATCCAGAACCCGCATCGTGTTCTGTCTGATAGGGGACGACGTCAACGCCGTGCATCCTTCACCACCATCCTCAAGGTCCCAGAAGCGGAACTCTCTCTACAGGTTACATTCGGTCATATCTATCCTTTCAGCGTTCTGCATCTAGTGCTAAAAGCCGGTCGTCTCGGTGTTGTGCGGGGTACAGGGTTGGACTTTAAATCAGCGCCGTGTTACTAAGCAGGCGACGGGACTCCCGGATGGGCACCCGGAGCGGACACTAGAGCGCGGAGGGCTCCCCGAACCAGCACCGGCGCCGCCTCGGAGGGAAAGGAATATGAACAGGAATTTGTGTTTCCATTACGGAGAAGAAATAAAAACAGCCCTATCTACGGCCCGCTTGCCTCAGAACACAATGGAGTTGGACATTCCTGGAGTTTTAGTCAGTTTCTGTTCAGCCCGCTGAAGGGTAGCGCTCCCAACAGCGCGTCGCTTCTCCGGAGAAGAGGTCCGCTCAGTCCGACGCTGAAGACCGGATATCAAAAAAAGTGCAGGTGTACCGTCTGTGAGTCTGTCTGCAACTGGAGTACGCTAAAAGTCCCGGCACTACTAGCATGTATCGTCTGGAGGGAGAGAGAGAGAGAGAGAGAGAGAGAGGGAGAGAGAGAGGGAGAGAGAGAGCACCTGTTCTCTCTGCCTCTGTCCCAGCTCTTTCAGTGTCAGTACCTCTCATATGTGAGCTTCAATGACTTCTGTTCTGTGACTGCTGAAGTAAACAAGTACACGTATACACACACACACACACACACACACACACACACACACACACACACACCTGCTTCTTCATACTGTAGATTATTATATATAGTACCAGACAAAAGCCTAGAGGCATAATGAATAAATGTGTGTATATGTAAGTGTGTATATATAATAACTGTGTGTATATCTCCAGAACTCCAGTGCTGACCACCGTGTGCGTCTGGACCTGGGTCTGTGGGATAAGTTCAGCGAACTGGCCACCAAGTGCATTATCAAAATCGTGGAGTTTGCCAAACGAGTTCCAGGCTTCACGGGACTCACCATCGCGGACCAGATCACTCTACTCAAAGCTGCCTGTCTGGACATACTGGTGGGTGTGTGTGTGTGTGTGTGTGGGAGTTGGGCGGTGATATTAATCCTCATATTAATACACTAGTAAAACCTCTAGGTTAGGAGTTATCAATAAAAAATAATATCTCATATTTTGTCGATAACGATAATTAAACGTTTCTTTGCATCCTTTGAAAATGGGTTTGCAGATTTTACTAGCTTGCTCTGGTTAATAGGATATTCGTTGTTGTTACCAATGGGGGACAATTAGGGAAATTGGAATGTACAGAACAAATATAAAATAAAATGAATAAAAAGTATATTTATTTACTTCAAGGTTCAAGGAAAATCTGCGGCACCTAAACTGCAGAAGGTTTCACATTGTGCCACAGCAACAGATTTATCTATCGTCAAGCAGAAAGAGGTTTTACCTGTTGAAATTGGGTACATTTGTAATAACCTTCATATTCTGCACACCGGCTAGTTTGCACTTTGCTGTCGAGCTGTCTTTAACGACTGCTTTTGTAGAAATGTTTGAGCAACATCCGCTCTTTCAGAGCCAAAGCCCTTCCATGACTGAAAATAAAATCTTGTGATAAGACTGTAAGGCTGGTGATGTCTGTATTTTGTCTCTCGGTGCAGTTTGTTCCCTCATTTTAAACTTCAGTCATACCATTTTAGGCAGACCGCTAGCTAGTTTGTGGTGCCTGCACACTGCATGCACTCGGTGCGAACGCCGAGGGTGTAAACGTACACACGCCGCGTTACGTTTAGTCTTTATTTCAGTTGATTCCCCACATCTGTGTTTGCGAGTCGCTCGCTTGTAGCCGACCAAAGCCTTTTACGCCGCCGCTTGTTTTCTCGAGCCGATGTAAATATAGGGCAGCGGGAGCGCCAGGCCCTCTGGCTGTTTGCGCGCAGAGTGCTGAGCTCAGGTTGCCGTGGTAATGAGCGTGAAACGAAGCAGACAGTGCTCTGTGATAAGGTGATGGACGGAGTAGCTGAGCGCGCTCAGTGCAGAGCTGGAGCGAGAGATATGAGGAAAGAGAGAGTGAGGGAGAGCTGCTGATTTGATTAGCACTTCCCCTAAGGGAGGGAGAAGAAAAATCATACGCC
This sequence comes from Parotocinclus haroldoi, assembly GCA_034779995.1. Classification (NCBI taxonomy): domain Eukaryota; kingdom Metazoa; phylum Chordata; class Actinopteri; order Siluriformes; family Loricariidae; genus Parotocinclus; species Parotocinclus haroldoi. Next base: position 17,064 of record JAUZST010016238.1, read on the forward strand.
TTGACGTCTTCTTCTCCTGTTTTTCTCCTTCCTTCCTTCCTTCCTTCCTTCTAAGGAAATGTGCAACCTCAGCAATCACACCCTGTTTCATGTTACATAAACACACAATGTCTGGCTTCATTTGTCTTATTAGCTAAAAAAATGGGGGTTCTTTTATTAGGATTCATTTTCATTTTGAAATATCCCCTCATTTGTGTGATTGGTTAGCATGTTAATTAATAGGGGTGTAATTATACTGAGTTCATGATTCGATTTTCTTATTATTTTTTTTTTTCCTGAAATGTTCATTCATTCATTCTTTATCTTCCGCTTAATCAACACGGCGTCGCAGGCCACTCTGGGCACATGGGCAGGAACAACCCTAAACTGGACGCCAATCTACGCCAATCCAGGGCACACACACACACACACACACACACACACAGAGTCATGCACACTGTCACACACTAAGGTCTACTTTAGAGACACCAATTAACCTAACATGCATGTCTTTGGACTGTGGATGGAAACCGGTAAATTTTCTTAAATAAGTTTTACCAAAAAGTTTTTTAGCCTTTAGTCCCCTACAATTAAATGGCTAGAAACCTTATTGTAAAAAATATAATGTTAATAAAATGCTGTACTGCTTCATCACATATTGAACAACCTTTTTTTCTTAACAACGTTCCTTTTTTTATTTCTGAAGAATAACAAATTCAAACTAATGTGTACTTTTCTTGCATCACAGTTTAAAGAAAAATCATTTTTAGTTTGCTGCAATCCTAAGTATTTAGACGCAGCATGTGAGCATGACTAATATCGTGCCATCTGGTGTTCAAAAATGCAATTACATCAGATGCCGTAATAAACGAAACGTATGTGACGATCCACTACGATCCACTGTGTGACATCTTTACGCCCGTTATTTACAGTTTACATTGTTTGTAGAAAGGCTCTAACCATTCCACAGCGCATCCTTAAAATTAGGCTTCAGTTAAACAATACAAACACTTTGCACTAGGGCTCTACCGATGCAACACGCTGCGAAAATATCACGATATGCACTGAAGAGACCGACAACGTCACAGGCGTTCTGTTTATTACGCCGTCTAAGGCAAACGTGCTTTCCGTACACCAGAGGGCGCAGTCTTACGTCGTTTTAGCGTACTCCAATATGAATTTGAAAGTCCACTTTTCATTGCAGACAGCAAAAAAATACTAAAAGAATCAATCCTTTATTAATCTATATACGTAACATTTTGATACACATGCGCAACGTGTTGAATCGGTGTTTATAGGAACGTTTTCACCCGGTTATGAAGCTAAAAAAGAACATTTTATTCAAAATAATATATATATATATATAAAAACTCTGTTTCTGGTAAATGACTAATTGCAGGGGGCTCGATTTTGTCTGCTTAACAAAATGTACTTCAGATAATCATATAAATCAAATTGTGGACAGAGTGTGGGGGGAGGGGTTGAATATTTACTATATTTAGGCACTGTATAAAAGGGGAAATTGTATTCAGTGTATCTTACTTATCTCCTTAAGCAGTATAGCCTATACAGATGGGCAGATTAGTTATTTGAGAGGACAATAGTAAGTAATAGATCAGATATGGAGTATACAGCACAGGCTGCACATTGACTTTCTGTGTGTGTGTGTGTGTCTCTCTCTCTCTCACACACACACACACACACACACACACATATATATATACACACACATACACACATTTCAACCCAGGTGCACCTTGTCCTCTGTGGTGACTGTTTATTGTGCTGTGGAGTTTGGCTTTAGAGGGAAGATCAAACAATGTGCATGATTGCGTGTGTGTGTGTGTGTGTGTGTGTGTGCGCGCGCGTGTGTGTGTGCGCGTGTGCATTCCAGCAGGCATGTTTTATTCCGTTTCATCTCCCTGACAATGGTGCCAATCACTGTCAGCATGCGCTTCAAAGGGTTCATATAGCAGCCATACTCACACAGCCTCTCATCTCAAAGTCCTTGACACTCATCCAAACACACACACGTATCTGTTTACACACTTCACTCAAGAGCAACACACTCGTAAGCGCGTACTCACACAGAATCCGAGTGTGTATAGCATGTCAGCAGAGTCCTCTTTCTTCTCCAGCAGATTCATTCCATTAGAATTGTCCCAGTGTCCAAGGCCTGTGGTGAATATCTAGCATTGCATTAAATATTGCCAAAAATATTCAGACAGCCATCACATCCCTTCTCTTCTCAATGGCATTCCATGGCCTTCACTATGGCTATATTGCCGTAATGACTAAACTTGTCTTGAGAGGTTTTTCCACTCGGTTTTGGAACATGACTGCCGGCGCTGGCGAATGATGACATGTCCTCATTATGAATGATTTGCTTGTTTAGTCTTGGCCTTGTACCTCAAAAGCCAAACTAAACACTTGGGATTAAGACTCAGAAAGGACCCACTTCGGCACCAAATAGTAGGGACTAACTTGGAAGGAACTACATTTGTTCCAGGGTTTTTTTAGTTTGGTCATCCAGTAGAACTTCTGCGTGACACACAGGAATGCTAAGTGACATAAGCTACACAAAAGCCCTTATTACGAATCACGTTCGTCCCTCCTCCGTCCTATACAGGGTCAGTAAAACCTGAACTTCACTGACAGCCTTATTTTAAAATCATTTTTAGCGACAGGAGCTGTTGTTTATATGGATAACAGAGTACAAGTATATAATAAAATGCCAGTTTCTCTCAACAAGGTGCTTGCATCTGGACCAGTCGTTTTACACCTGTGTCACTATGTCCGGACCAATCAGGGTCCATCATTTACGCCTACATCATTTAGGTTTCCTATGCCCTGAGAATAGACCCTGCCTTGAAGTAGAAGCTAAAACTCTCAATAAAAGTCTCAATACAAGGCGTTCTATAAACTAGAATCATTCCCAGTTCATACAATGCGAATACACAAGTAAGCGATCTCAAACGGTTCTAAGAACCATGAAAAAGTGAAAAGGTTCCTGACACATAGGCAGATCCTTAGAATTGGTTTGATGGTAAACATTTGATCAACGTAAAGGAACATGGAAGTGGTTTGGATTTTACAGAATGGACACAACGTATAATACAGACAAGCAAACAAACCTGTTCAGCACCCTAAAGAAAAAGCACACTAAAGAGTACTGACACCAAAAACAACTGAAAAGCAAAGGCATGGGAAGATCACAGATTCCATGACATTGTACCTGCCCGAGGATATGATACCCAACAAAGCGAGCACCTGAAGTCACTTCTGCTGCATAACAGTTCATTCTTGTTATTATGTATCATATCACAAGAGTTTCTTAGCACAAAAAGCTAACACACAGTTTTGGAAACGTCCCAGGTATTGGGAACACAAAGAAATGAAATGTTTTAGGCTCATTAGAGAAATCAAACCAATTCATGTTGGAAAGGTCCTTGTGTAAAATGGGTCAAGGCCAAACTTCTATTCTCAACGTGTTTGTGTATGTGTGTGTGTGTGTGTGTGTGTGTGTAGATCCTGCGTATTTGTACGCGTTACACACCAGACCAGGACACCATGACCTTCTCAGATGGACTGACGCTGAACCGAACGCAGATGCACAATGCCGGATTTGGGCCGCTCACAGACCTGGTGTTCACCTTCGCCAATCAGCTCCTGCCCATCGAGATGGACGACACTGAGACTGGCCTGCTCTCTGCTATCTGCCTCATCTCCGGAGGTAGGCCACACACACACACACACACACACATATATATATATATTCTGCTCACTAAAATGAAGGGATATTTCAATATGAATAAGAAGCGATTAAAAAAGAAGCATTTCATTTTATGTCATGAAACAAGATCATCAAGATCATACAAACGAGAGGCAAACTCAATTATTGTGATTCGCTAGGGTGTATGGTCACCCAAGACTGCCAAAACACACTGACAGTGATGGGGCATGGACAGGATCAGATTGTCCAGCAGTTCATGTGGAATCCTCTTCGTATTCATTTTGAAATATTCCCTTTTTGTGAGCAGTGTATTTATCTGGAGATCTCCTCTGGCTGCTGGGTGTCTGCTACCATTTTGCTCTGTGCATCATCCCAAGAGCTTGATATTAAGTTGCCTTAGGGTAAAAGGGTCAGCAGATGCCAGATGACTGGAGAAAATGTTTGGCCCTTAAATATACATGGTATTTTAAGTAGGTTCCAGCACTGAGAGAAAGAGCATTTCAGTGCTTTCACTGTAGAATATATTTAAAGTAGTCTGGTTCACATTGTAAAAATGTCCTAAATATGCAATCACATTACAGTATATAGTAAGTTACATTCCGAAGACTTTCCAAGTATTATAAAGGTGAAGTTGCAATGCTCTTTCAAGATAATTTCCAGACACGTATCACACAAATGTATCTACACATCAGGATAAAAATGAATTATTATTTTTCCTACGACATTGATGCAATCATTAAGGCTTAAATGTCTTAGTTTTCTCATGCATTCATCCATGCAGCATTTTATGAGGGAGTATTCGTTAAGTCATGAGTCATGTTGAGTCATGAATATGCATGAAGTGAGCAAAGAGAGTCTCATGAACACGAATGTTAAGCATTACTAAAGCATTACTTTTTCATTACTTTATGATATTTGTAGCCCTCAAAGTAAAGTATTACCTGGTTAACCCTAACACAAAAGAAATGTTTTCCATATACATTTATCTAGTGCTCTATATGGTAATAAATTATTTTTTAAACCTTATATTATAATTTACAAGACTGTCACATTGAAAATGCCATTTATATCTAGTTAACATACACGTTTTAATTTTATCTAGTTAACAAAACATTTTTATGTTAACTTCAAATTAATACTAAATGCTACACCGTATTTAGGTTTATACTACTGTAGACCTAATATTGACTTATTTCAAGAAAAACAATGTATTATCATCAATCTTCAAATAATATATAGTGCCAGTCAATAGCTGAAAACACCACTAAAATTGATTTCTTTTTTGTACAGCCATATTCACTTACTAATAATAATACTATAAATCTGCTTTAATTATGTACATATATAAAGTTTGTCCAACATATTTTACAAATACAAAATATTTTGTTCAAAAAAGCTTTTTATTGAGAAAAAAAATAAGATAGTATTTTAATGTAATTACAAAGTGAATGCAGTTGTCACAATGTGCAAAATGTGATTGCAGTATTATATTATTATATATAATAAAGTATTATATATTACTCTAAAAACATTCCGTCAGTCCTAACAAATGAGAATGGCATTTACAATGTATCATGAAAGAATTAATACACCAAGTCATCTGTTTGAAAGAAAGCTGATTTAAGCAAAATACATATCTATATAATATTTAATTATTTTATGAGCGAAGATAATATGAGAACAAGACATGATGACCAATCATTTAGAAAAATCTTAAAAGTGCAGTGGCCAAACCTATCGAACACTGAAACTGACAACAGAACAGGAAAAACGCCTTTTAATTGTACAACAAATATAAGTTAATACTTCATAAAGATCTAGCAGCTAACAAATCTCAGATTTAAATAGATGATTTGTATTACGTTATTTCCTTTTCTTTGCAGCTCATACAGGCCAACACACGTCTGTAAAGCTATTTCATCTTTACCATGCTGTAAGTACACTTTCCCGTGGATTCTTTGATAATCTGCTGTGAATTGCATCACGTCGGTAAGAGGCTTACAACATGCATATTAAGCTCCAAAGTTTTTAGCTTATCTACTGGTGAACACTGAACAGCAGTCTCTCTAACGCCAGCCTTGGAAGAATCAATTACTATCGATTTTCTTACGAAGTTCCCCTGCACACTCCAGGGCTAAGTCAGAATGGGGGAAGGGACAAAATGAGATAAAATCACAGGTGAATTACAGAAATAACCTGCTTCACTGTTGGTTGTAGAAATTACTGAGTGCCAAGTGATGGAAGATCTGCAGCCATGGTAAATAAGAATAAATGGCACCTCACTCAGGTGACTATTTTTAAGTGGCCTTGTGGCATGCAAGTATGGGATTAACTTGTTGTCTTTTAGAAGTTTGCAGGAACAGTGAAACCACACTGTAATCAACATGTCTATGTCTAAAAAGAAACCTAAATCAAAAATGCCCATTGATTTTATGTATTTGAGTATATAGCATAGCTGTAAATGAATATTTTGTAAATGTTTGATCAAGACAAGTGAGATGTAAATTATTTATTTTAGAGAATAGTTGGTAAATGCTGTAATATGACAATCAAAGCATACATTAAGTCAAACGATTTACAGCGGTTACAGTCGTACAGGGTACAATCTTAGCAATGGTAAGTTGGTTGGTATTTTTTGCTGACAATATCTATACCATTACAATGCCTTTTATGCAATATAACTTATTAACTCTCATCTCAATCTGGAGTCATCTGATTTAAAAGTACAATAGACAGCACAAACTGAAAGTATTGCATTACCTATAATAATGTATCTAATGCAGAGTTAATAAAGGTTGGTTGTGACTTCTTTATGATTTTCTGTTCAATTATCTGTTCCGTTACAAAATAATTTCTCTATTGGTTTGCTTTTTTCCTTTTTTGCTTCTCACTAATGAGATCACTGTGTTGTTTGCCCGCAATACAAGCTTGAGGGCAAACACACTCGCAGAGAAGGACTTGGGTGATCAGTATTCTGCGCATTTTTTTTCCACTTGTTTGGCGTTCTCTCGCCCTTGACAGGGAGTAACTAAAAAATGTATACCTCACAGATAAATAGTCCATAATTCAATGATCCTGTGTTTTTTCCTTTTGTTCAAAGGTGGGGATGTTAGACAATGTGCATTTCACCATGTGATTCTGAAGCTCTCTACTCATACACACACACACACACACACACACACACACACACACACACACACACACACACACACACGCTTCGAGGAGTCAAGTCAACACTGGATAAGTTCATCCTCATCAATTGGACTGTTTGACCAAACAGGATGTGAGAAGATGTGCTCTCGTTTAATAACAGCTTCCAGGAGACCTTGAGGTATGTAGAAGTGATAACTGATGTTATTGAATGGGACACAGATAACAGATGTGTATGATTCAGATTGGTCAATGCATTGCAAACACAAAGCCCTGTTAGAGGCATTGATACAGTGCTGTAAACCTTTGTTACGTGATGGGGTGATAGAGTAAAATCGGTGTTTTATTGACATTTGCTCGATGGATGAAACTGCTAGCACCTGTATAAGGTGAGTCTGTCAATTCCTGCCCCTTTCTTCAGTGATTAAAATTCACCTCATGCTCAGATTGCATTATTAATGAACCACTTTACTCTGTTTTGTGTAACTGAAAATGGTTAGAATTGTCTGTATATTATGTGTGAACCATGAAGCAGGAATGAAATAGGTAAACTACTTAGTGTAAAGCAATCAGGCCATCAGTTATTAGTGTGACATTGTACAATGTACAATGTACCTGAACAATTATTTCATCTGAACAGTAAATACACATGTAAGGGGAAAATACACAGTACATCTCGACGTAAAACAACATTCTTCTAACATGGATCAGGGAATGAGATGCATCTCAGTATTTATGTGTGTGTGTTACCTGTTTCCTTCATGTCCTTCAGTTTGTTCTTGTAATTTTAGTAAATAGCAGTCGATATTATAACATATGCTAAATGTATAAAGCAGACATACAATCAGAAAAAGTTAAAGGGCAAGGGCACAAACCTGAACTGAAGATTTGTGATCTCTGATCCCTCAGACGGCACTGCATCAAGCACAACAATACAGAGTTGCATTTACAAATACTACTTAAAAATTTACCATGCAAAAAAGAAACCTTATGTCCAGAAGTGGCATTGACTTCTCTGGGCTTGAAAGACTTTAAGATGGACCATTACATAGAAACAATTTGATTCAGATGAATCAGCATTCCAGATGAAAAAAATGGATGATGTGCACACTGGACTAAAAGGAATAAGGACCATCCAGACTGTTATCAGCAACAAGTCAAAAAGCCAGGGTCTTTCATGATATGGGGGTTTTGTCAGTACCCTTGGCAACGTTCATTGAAACTTGGAGGCAGTAAAAGTACAAGATGACCTGACTTTTTCCAGGGATGCCCATACATTTATCATTAAGACAAAGCAAATCAGAAAAGGTTATCACTGAAATATGTAAATGTCAGTCTTTCTTTGAGGAACACTGTTTTGGAGATTAATTGGCCATTTTGCTCTAAAGGCTTTTGTGGATGCTGCTTTTGTACCAAATCATGGACATAATCATTTGTTGAGATCACCTGTTTTAACTCACATAATATATGTCATTTTTACCTCAGAACTTGACATAAATTGCTCCTGTATCAATTTTTATGGAATGTATTGCAGGCCTGAAATGCCAGAATTGATGTTTATTAACAAATGAAATTAAAGTCAGAAAATACATTAATTATTTAAAAATCTAAAATAAAAGTCAGAGCACTGTGTTTTTTATATTTGCATTTTCCATACCATGCCAACTTTTTCTGATTTGGGGTTATGTTTAACAAGCTACGAGCATTGTCTGTGATAATCTGGTTTAAAGAATTGCCATGTAAAACATTTGTGTGTGTGTGTCTTAATGCAAACTGCAATTTCTTGATCTGTGTGTGCAGTACATGTGACTTAAGACAGATGACAGGTCTCAAATGTTGCTATAATGTGTATGATGCAGATCAAGTTATACATTTTTACACAATTTTAAGTCACACTGACAACTAGGAAGATATGCACTCACTGAGAACGTTATTAGGAGCCCTATACTAACACAGGGTTTTGCTTTCAATTAAAGGCAGCCTTAATATTTTATGGCAAGGAATCCACAAGATGCTGGACATTTCGTTTGATTTTTTCTTCATGTTCACATGATTACATTTCACAACTGCTGATTTTCATGTGCATTTTCCTATTTCACCACATTTCTAAGTATTGGATTCAGATCCAGTAACTGGGAAGAACACTGGAGAACACTGAACTCTGTGTTTGCTTTCTGACATGGTGCATTATCATGCTGGAATTTTCCATAACAAAATGGGTACATTTCTTTAACAAAGAGATAAACCTGGCCAGCAACAATTCTCACATAGGCTGTGGAATTCAAGCAAAGGCTGATTGATATTAATGGGTGAGGCCAAAAGTGTGCCAATTAAGATATCAGAAAGCAACATTAATCAGACCAGGCTACCTCTTTCCATTTTTCAGCTGTCAGATGTTTATGAGGCTGTGCCCACTAAAGCCTCAGCTTTCTGTTCTTGGCCGACAGTGGAAACCAACAAGGTCTTCTACTGTTGTAGCCAATCCCCCTCAAGGGTCGTCATGTTGTGCTTTCTGAAATGATTTTTGTTCATTACATTTGTACAGAGAAGGTATCCAAGTTACTGCAGACTTTCTATTATTCAGTCCCAATTTCTATTATACGGGACTGTGGTAGCCTAGTGGTTAAGGCACTGGACTCTGGACCAGAAGGTCCAGGGTTCAAATCCCACCACAGTTGGGTCCTTGAGCAAGACCCTTAATCCACAATTGCTTGGATTGTAAATCTGTAATTATTGTAAGTCGCTCTGGATAAGAGCGTCTGCTAAATGCCTTAAATGTAAATGTAAAATGAAACATAACATTAAGGGGTAAATGCTTTATGGAATCTGCTACAGGCCTGAAAAGCAGGAATGGATGTTTATTAATAAATAACGCAAAGCTGAGCAAACAAAACATAAATCAGGTCAGATTCAAACAGTCTTAAAGGAAATAAAGGCAAAGCAAACGCTTTCTTCCCCTTAAAATTGGCATTTTCATAAAATCCTGACATTTCTAATTTGGGGTTGCATGTTATAAAGTATTAAGGCAGTTTTGGAGGCGAAAGGAGGTCCAACCTGATCTTAGCAAGGTGTCCTCCTAAGAATTAAGAGCCATTTTAATATTTTTGTAAGCATTATATCTCGATTCATGCTTTGGTTTGAATAGATAAAACCAGAAAACCTTGCAAATCTATTACCATTTCTACCCCTGATTATCGGATCCTAATCTGACACGGTGGCAGAGCAGAAAAAGATCTCAAAACGCCTCGATCGACGATTAAAATTAATTACATAACACGAACAATAACATAATCCCTTGGCCAAACTTTAACACGATACTCAGACATGTATTTCTTACATTTGATTCGTTTTGTTATATGTTACATAAAACATAAAATGAGCCTCAATTAGAATAAATAACGTACAATATATAATCTTACAGATATCTAAAGATTCACCCCTTTAAGAGAAAATAAACGTACTGTTTTGGGTCTGTTGATCTTCCCTCCCGGAGCCATGCTCTCTAACCACGTGCCTCGTAAGAGACTTTTAACTTAACTGTAGCGTTTTGGTTTTTTTATATATATAAAATAAAGGTCCTTCTCGAACACGCATTTTAAACGATTTAAGCATTTTACATTTCTTTTGTGGAAGCACGTCTACAAACCTGTCATTCCAAAAGCTGTGGCGTCCTGGTCTTATAGTTTATGCACATGAACAAGGAAAACGAGTTTAATTAATCTCATTAACTTATTAACTTAGAATAAGACAGTCTGTCGTGCTTTTATGTCCGAGGCTTTTTCCATTAAAACGTCCAGTGAAAAAGCTTTATAAACGTGTTTTCGTTCTGAATATGTGATCACAAAAGTGTTTTGTCGTCTGATAAGAACTGTCTGAATTTTGCATAATATGAGGGGATATTTAAAAAAAAGAAATATCCCATAGTGAACCTTTCATTTTCGTGAACAGCGTATATATTTATAATAATTAAATTGAATGAAGTAGCCTGTGCCCAAATGTAAAGATTTATTCGTTTATATCCTTCTCAAAAGCAAAGTGGGATGAAATAATTGTTCTAAAATGTTGCGCAAATAAGTGAAAAAACATACTTTTTATTTTCTGTTTTGCATGAAATGTTTTTTATTTTAATTAATCCGTTTATTTAGGCTCTGCCAGGATAAAAAACAATGTGGACATTTCATTTGATTTAGTTTGCGTGATTGGGTTTCATGAAGAATTCAAATAATAACTAGTTAAAATAAACAAGCATTTTCCCAAATTTTTAATCCACGATTGCATTATAAACAGACAAAAACTATAATAACAAATAATCTTCAAGTTTGATTTATAAATACAAAATATAAATCACATATAGCTCAGTAAAACGAATAAATATTAACAACCTTATAAAGTTCTCGAATGTGTCCACCAGAGGGCAGAGCTGTAGCGCCCTGATTATTGGCTACTGTTTACAGTTCAGTCCGCCAGAAATATGAACACGTAAAACAATAAATATTTGTTCCAGGTCACACGAACGTAAACCTTTTTAATGAATGAACCTTTTAAAAACATTTTTGTTTATCCTCACCAATCTTCACCAGGACAGTCTCCTGCACTCACTGAGGCAGGGTTTTATTCTTCCTGTTTTTCTTTGTCTTAATTTCACATGATTTTCTTTATTCCATTCCTGTGTTCAACATATCTTTGATTTTTGTTTTCGTATTTCCCCTTGTGTTGGAGTTACATTAGTACCCTTATATATACTGTTCACAAAAATGAGGGGGTGGTTCAAGATGAAATATCCCATAATTAAATATCCCCTACTTTTTGTGAGCACTGTTGTTTTAAATTAGCAGCAGTGGGGTAGCATCGCTGCCTCACAGCAAGAAGGTCCCGGGTTCAATCCTAGGCTGGAGCGGCCTGGGTCCTTTCTGTGTGGGGTCTGCATGTCCTCCCAGTGTCTGTGTGGGTTTACTCTAGGTACTCCGGTTTCCTCCCACAGTCCAAAGACATGCGTGTCAGGTCAGCTGGTGTCTCTAAAGTGACCCTTAGTGTGTGACTGTGTGTGCGCGCCAGACTAATGATAAATACTGTTTGTCATTTCATTGAGTCATTTTTATTATATGATCATATTTTTTTTACCTCGACTTGATCTAAAAAACAGCAATAGTGACCACAAGAGTTGCATTGCTTTCTTGTCTCTTCATGCCAGAAAGTTGGAATTTTGAAAAATGATATTTCTGTGGCATGTCTGCAGTTTATTTTGCTTCTACAAAATTAAACAATCGAAAGAACATAGTCCAAGTGGTGGTTCCATTGTTTTTGCCAGGGGCTGTAGTTAACCAGTTCCAGGTTATATTTGGTTTGTGATAGCAAGGGTTTAACAAGAGGTGACCTAAACCCTGATCCATGCAGTAGTAATGTCCAGACTGGATTATTGTAATTCACCTCTATATGGTCTGTCTAATAAATCTCTCCGCCCTCTCCAGTTCATTCAAAACACAGCTGCACGTGTTCTAAATCTATCTAGAAAATACAAGAAAAGTCAGAGCAGACTTTGTGCGCTGAGGAGGCTCTGGTCTTTTGGAACACAGGGAACACTCATAACGTTCTTTGACACTGTGGTGGCATCAGCCATGTGCCTCCAAGGACCTTCGACTGAGGACCGATTTAAAAATCTATCTTGTTTGAAAATCTGTTTTGTTACTTATTTTATTACTAACTTAAATATTATTATTGATTTAAATTACATCATTTACTTAATTTCACTATTCATTTAATATATTAAATTAATAGTAATTTAATTAACATCTAGGCCACCCATGGGGGTCGGGTCCCTTTTTTAGTTTTGGTCCTCCCAAGGTTTCTTCCTTCTATATTCAGGGAGTTTTTCCTTGCCACTGTCGCCCTAGGCTTGCTCAATTTGGGATTGGCCTTTTAAAATAATATAATATTGTAAAGCTGATTTAAGACAATGCTCCATTAAAAAGAGCTATAGAAATAAATGTCTTTCTCCGTTACACCATTAAAAGATTGTTCGGTCAATTATATACAACAAAACTGCCAATAATATAAATAATACATTTCATGAGGTCGTGTTAGAAGTAAAGTGGTTCGTAAACAGAAAAGGTTTCACTCGTTGAACCGATTTCAATCTATAGTGAGCCCAAAAGCTCTAACAATGCACACTGGGAAATGGAACAGATGGAGCGCAGCGTTACTGCATTACTGCTCGTTCTGTAGGCATGCTAATGATATTAGCTGTAGCTTAGCTCCACTCCACCGGCTCTCTGTGATGATCACACAACTGCCTCGCTCGGCCGAATCACACAACCACAGCAGACAACAGGGGAGCGATGCTAATCTGCAGCATCGCTCCCACCAAGCCAGCTCACCGAGGAAAAGCACCGAGCAGGAAAACAAACCATTATCTTACCTGTACGGTTCCCAAGTCGACGTTTTCGTAGTGAAAGTGGGCACATTCAGCTAATTTCGGGAAGTGGCCCTTGGTGAACGATAGTCTGGAAAAACATAGAGAAATATTTAGAAAGGTCCGGACTCCTCTGGGTATACGGTCTTATGCAAAGGTCTGGGCAGCCCAGGTCAGATTGAGCTTCTCGTACAAAAGGAAATCTGAGGCGGGGATAAACACAGCACAGAGGTACGGAGCATTTTAAGCAAAACAAAATGTACCATGGGTTTATAAAACCTACACGCTTTTGTGCACAGTTGAATAGATTTTAATGTGGCATACATAAATGAGTTCTTGTTCTTTTTACAGAGAAAAAAATGTCAGGGGTGCGCAAATTTATGCATAAACCAGCTTGACCTTTCCATTTTTATGGCCAGATTTATATAAGTATTTATATCTTATCTTATCTTATATTATATACCAATTATATAAGTAATTCCCTAAAAGTCTATGAAACAAATTACTCCAAAATGTAACCATCATATCAAACCATAATGAAATGACCAGACTACGTACAATCCCAAATCCAAAAGGTGGGACAGCATGAAATTGAGGCGGACCATGAGGTGGACCATCCAGACGGTTATAAGCAACAAATCCAAAAGCCAGGCTCTGTCATGGTATGGGGTCGGGTCAGTGCCCCTGGTAAAGGTCATTTACGCTTAAGTGATGTCAGCATGAATGCAGAAAAATACACTGATATTTCTGAGCAACATATGCTGCCTTTGAGACGTCATCTTTTCCGGGCAAGGTCGTACCTTTTTCAACAAGACGAAGCAAAACCGCATGCTGCCACATCTAAAAGAGAGTGCTCTTGGTCTGATAAAGAGGGGTACACATCTACCTGTTCTTTTTGTAATCTTCAGGCACTTTTCGGAGTCGTTTCCTTCACCAATATCCCAAAAAGTAAATCTGGCCACATTTGATGGTTTTTCCAACCCTCTTCATGCTTGGATTTTCAGCCCAATAATGGTTTGCGTCACTAACGTCTCTTTTTTGATTTTATAGTGAGACTTAACTGCAGATATTTCCAAGTGCAAATCCTACACTTGAAAACGGCAAAACTATCTTACCATCTTGTAAGGGCGGGGTTAATGATATAGAGGAATAATAAGTGAATAACACATCTGGCCATTCAGTCATCCAACTGAGGCCCTAATATTGGGGGTAATGCTAGAGAAAAGTTTACATTTGTGTACAATGAACATTTGGCTGTAAATACGATGAAGGAATAATAAAAAGCTCAAAGCCTTTACTTTATAGTCTGCCTGTTGCTTATCCTACCACCTCCGATACCACCTCCGCTGAGCTGTTCTGTTTGACAGTGGAGCTCTGATTGGTCTGCTACATTTAGAAATTACAGCAGACTCTGATCTTAAAAGTTCAACCGTAGCAGTGTGTCCGTTTCAGATGTGGTGTGAAGAAGGGAATTACTGTGGGCGTGTTCTTTTTTTTTTTTTTTTTAAACTATGGGTGTGAAGACGCCTTTAAACAAAGAGTCCATCGCACAGCAAAAATCTTCCATATACAGCTGGGTAAGCACACAATAAAAAAAATAGCTCAATACAAAGCATCCAGCTTAATCTCTTAGCACACACGAGCAGTTTGCTTTCTGATTGATGGGGTGGACAGGAAAATCAGATTGGATGCAGGAACGTTGCGTTTGGATTAAAGCCAGTAGCCAGGATTCATTTTTCTTAGATCTTCCTCACCAACCTGGGACTGAAGCCCACACTCAAATCTTCTGACCCATGATTGCATCAAGCAATGCCTTTTAAAAGTTTAACTCTGGTCAACTTTAACAGATAGTAGATTATAGGTTTGACGAGACCGTACCGACCGATGTGTCTTTCTGACATCAGAGTGGGGGTTTCCGTGCATTTAATAATCACGGCATGCATCAACTTCCGCAGTTATCCGATTATCCAAGCGGTCACGTAAACATCAGAGAAGGACCTTCATCCGATCAGAGAAATCAATCAGGTTAAGAAATGTGACAGAGCGAGCGAGATTTTATCTCAGTATTCAGATTTCTCAGTGCATGTATGCCCTTACTCTGGTTTTCTCAGTCAGATGTTCCTAAGTGTACCTTCATACATGAACAGAAAGGCAGAACTTTTCTGGAAATCACCCAGAAGAGCTGTGTGTGTGTGTGTGTGTGTGAACGAGAACGTCAGGTGCAAATAATAGTCCGGAAAACATCCGAGTGACCTCGCGTACATGCGGAGTTGCTAACGTTTCGGAGAATTCACAGCAGCTGGAAATGCAAACGGGAATCAAGTCGAGTCCTAGGGTGGATCAGACAATCTGATTCAGTGATAACCCCAGTCAGAATAACCCTGTAGAGCAGTGCTGTTAATTCCAGTTCCACCTTAAATGCTTTAACTAGTGCATTCTGATGTACGTTTTCAAGGCGAGTCCGATTCCTTTGACTCTTCTCGACTCCCAAGGGTCACTAAAGGCAAAGGCATTGTGAGCATGTATCCACAGCTGCTGCATTTAGTATCTCCCAAACACTGCCCTAAGCACTCTGGCTGTGTCACCGAGCCACTCTGCAAAACATCTGGAGCTGATTCTCCGGTCCTTCTGTCTGAGTACACATGTAAAAGTGATAGAAGCTCCATAATTTGCTCGATTCTGGCCAGTAAGGCCTGGCTGTTGGATTATATTGCGGGATCTGGCAACCCTGTGAATAAATGCAGCCACGAAGCACGTTTGGGGGGAATCAGAGAGACGGTGTCTGCTCGAGAAAATGAAGCCAGCGGTTTTTTTCATTTTGGTTCAGAGTTTGTTACGTCTCTGAGATAAAAAGGCTGGATGCAAAGTAGAATCTGATTACTGCTCGAGTTCTGTAAACCCAGAGCTTTCCCATGATCTGATTACCCAAGTACATGTAAACCTGTTCATCGAATTACTGATATCCAGATATCCAATTATGAGTAAGTGCGTGCAAACACACTCACCGACGAGTCTGTATTATTCCCAGAAATGTCCTGCCTTCATACAGCTTACAGCACAGACTACGGTAAGCAGACATGTCTCCATTCACAAGAATCCTACTTGTTAAACGTGGGGTCACTTACTTTTTAACATTCTTGAACTTGATGCTGGCGGTGCTGCTGCAGGAGCGAAGCAGCGGCTCACAGCTGAGCTCCGGGACTTCTGCACTTCGAGCCTGAAGGTAGGAGACAAACACAGCACATCATCTAGCGTTCAAATCTTTTTATGTGACGCAACCTGAGGGGCTAGGAAGACTGCATTATGAGAGGGGGGGGGGGGTACGCCATGTTATCTCGAGTTTGCTTTGTATTAACTGAAATATGACTAATGATTTATTAACAAGATCATGGTTGAGCCTTCCCCCATCCCCCCCCCCCCCCCCCCTCTTCCCCACACTTCAGAAGCGCAGATCCAGATCTGAAGTCCCATTCGGATCGGATTTGTTAATTGACTGGACAGCTATGAATGAATGTTTAAACGTCTCCTTAGTGATAAAACTCCTGCACATGGATGATAGGAAACTCCCACAGAACACGAGGTTTGTTTTAGTGCCTCGTGCTCCTGCTGGTGGTGCGAATGCAAACCGAAATAGGCGCTGGGACGAACGTAGTTATCCTATAGTCTTCAGAGTGTAAATCAGAGAACTTTCTTCTATTTAACTTCTATTTAGATTTTTCCTATTTTTGTTCCTTTGACATTGCATCAGCTTCGATGGCTGCTCACGACAGGAGCACAGTTTCACTGGCTTCTTCCCCCAAGCTATCAGAGTCTGGTATGAACAACTGCACATATAAATGACTGGGCTAAAACTAAAACACACACACACACGGACACGGACACAGACACACGGACACACACACGGACACACACACGGACACACACACACGGACACACACACACGGACACACACACACGGACACACACACACGGACACGGACACACGGACACGGACACGGACACACGGACACACGGACACACGGACACAC
>JAUZST010016249.1:0-34357 GCA_034779995.1 Parotocinclus haroldoi
ATGTGAACGGTTCCAGGTGTTCCAGTTATTCAGTTATTATTATCATTATTATTATTATTAATATAATAATAATAATTATTATTATTATTAGTGCATTATTATTATTATTATTATTATTATTATTATTATAATATTGTAATTACTGCATTATTATTATTATTATTATTATTATTATTATTATTATCATTATTATTGTAATTGTAATTACAGTATTATTATTATTATTATTATTATTATTATTATTATTCTTAGTGCATTATTTTTATTGTAATTACTGCATTATTATTATTTTTACTACTGCATTTTATTATTGTTTTTTTATTACTGCATTATGATTATTGTTATTATTGCATTATTATTATTATTATTATTATTATTATTATTATTAATATTATTACTACATTATTATTATATTATTATTATTACTTCATCATTATTATTATTATTATTATTATTATTATTATTGTAATCACTACATTATTATTATTGTAATTACTGCATTATTATTATTATTATTATTATTACTGCATTATTATTATTGCAATT
The DNA here is from genome assembly GCA_034779995.1 of Parotocinclus haroldoi. NCBI lineage: Eukaryota > Metazoa > Chordata > Actinopteri > Siluriformes > Loricariidae > Parotocinclus > Parotocinclus haroldoi. Next base: position 547 of record JAUZST010016249.1, read on the forward strand.
ACTGCATTATTATTATTGTAATTACTGCATTATTATTATTATTATTATTATTATTTCTAATCTTTAACATTGTTTTTCCTTCACTATGTAGTCAAAAGTTTGTGGTCACCCTTCAAATTGTTGTGCACTTCTATTTCAGCAACATTCACTGATCACTATAGGTGCGGACTTGAGTCACGAATTTGATGACTTGATAATATTGAATCACAGAATTAATTGGGTAGCTTGAATTGTGTAAGGCTGCTTGTATTACTCGAATGTATCATTGTAATTCTTGGGAGCTGAGCAGAAATCCAGAGAGTCCCTCTTTTACAGGAAAAACATGGGACTCAACCCCACAAACACACACACACACACAGACTACATTCAGATTAGCTTGGCATGGGTCTGTTGTATCTTGACAATTGACTTGAGTGTCGAGACTTAAATTGAATTGTTACTTAGTGACCTTAGTGACCTGTTCACCCCATACCCATGCCTTGTCTATATAATGCATAGACACTATACAAATGTTACATAAGAGTAAGCACACTTTGTCGCTAAGCAACAGCAGACAACAATGGCAAGGTTTTGCCAAGCATGCACTGCAGCACTGGACCCACACACTTACAAGCTTTCCAAAGGTGGAGATTGAAACTGCGTTCGGCTGAAGGCGTTACTGCATAACATGCTTTAAGTAAACAGAGTATTTTAATGCCTGCTTCCCTATGTGGACATGGTTTTCTTTTTATTTCAGCTTATAGATGCTGTTATTAATGGGATGTATGATCACCTTGATCTGAAGTATAACACAGCACTGTTTACAAAGGCGTTTAAAGGCATAGAATTGGATTCTATCAGTTAGCAGACTGACTACAAATATGTTGGAATTACTTGTTTACCCAGGTTAGTGTAGATGTACCTGAAACTCTGAATCTAATGTGGCTGATGGTTCCATAATGTTCATCATTTGAATTGTAGGAGCAATATAGTTTTAAACTGTGTACTTCTATTGTAGAAACATTGGTTTATTCTGCATAGAATGACTCTATTACAGTTGTCATGGGGCACCCCTCTTCTTGCACTACCACAGATTCAGCCCCAGCCATGTGCACAGAGCCAAATTTAATCAAAGACCACCATCAGCTAAGGGGGAGTTGGTGCTCGAGACTGAGAACTCCTGCCTAGTTAATGGCAGCTTTGGCCTTAAGCAAGGGAACACCTTGTGTAACCAATGCACACTTCAAACAACAGACGATATGAACCAGGGCGCCTCGGCATTAGAAACCTGTGCTCTTTCAACTCAGTGCTAATTTAGTTGACTAATGATTTTCGTCATAGTTTTAATCAACAATCCTATTAAAAATGATTTGATGACTAAATTAAAATGAATAAGTGGACAGGTTTGGCAGAGATGACATCCAGTGAAATCTGATTTAGTTTTGTGCTGCACACAAGTTAGAGCTCCAATCATAACTTAGTACAGTTTAGCGCACAGGGTCAGTCAAAAGTCATAGGACACCCTTTTATTTCAGAAACAAAAGGGAAATGACATACCTGAATTGTTATGATGAAGTGAGGTCCCAAGGATGCGGCAACCGTGGAATGAACGGCGTTAATAATAATAAGGGAGGAAATGCAAAAGGTAGAGCAAAAGGCTCTCCAATCCACAAACTAAAAGGGGAAATGGGAAATCCAGAAAAAGTGCTAAAGTGCGAATCGATCGCCAGAGGGCGAGCGTGCAGTGAGCGCGAGATGGCGCCAATTTGGGACGCTTACGCTGAACTGCTAAATACTTCAGGGGTTTCCCCTGTACGCGTCCGTCACCACTATAAGCCCTCGGACGTTACCGACTGGCCATAAATGATCGCTTCCAAATTAGTATAAGACCGAGCGCACTGTGTGTGTGATGACATGGCCCTGACCAATGCTGGGGCTCGTACTTATATAGTAGAGACCCCAGGTGTTCGTTATCACGTCGTCAATTAAGCACCGAATATAAACGGCGTCACTGGACGCTCTATAAGGCAAGTTTTTCTCAATGGAATGGTGGTCATGTGGCATAGCATTGTAGACCAGGATTTGGAATATCAATATATGGTTAAAAAGTTATCGACACAGAACATTTTTCGTGCATACAATGACTTAAATAATTCAAGCAAAATGTTTTGACAAATCATTTATGTATTGAAACCTGTACATTTTATATTTAAGCCAACTGAATCTACTATAGAACTCTACTGTCGACCATAATCTTATTGTAATTATTAAACTTTAACTAGACTAAAACTAAAAACAGTTCAGGTGATTAAATTATGTCTAAAACTAAATTACGCTTTAATCAAAAGACTGACTAAAACATTCATATTTGCTGTCAAAATTGGTCTGAGTGTCATCTAGGAGAGGTTTTACTTTCGCTCTGTTCTCTCGCTTTAGGGCTTAAGTCTGGTTCTGTCTGTGCATCTAATGGCTGACTGCTTATTTTTATTTCTTGGTTTAGGTTTAAGTTCCGTTTCTCTCATCTATGTCTGTGTATTGCCTCACCAGGAACTGCCAAGATTCAGTTCCTTCAGGTCAAGGGGTTGGGTCTGTTTTAGCCCAAGCTGTCTGGTGTAGAATTTCAGGCAGAAGTAGCAATCCAGAGTCTGACCTTTTGGATTCCCACCAAAATATAGGAATGGCATATGGCCTGGACAGTTTGTGCTGAGAGGACTGACATGTCACAATGTGACAGTGTGTGTTCATTTCATTTTTTAATGATCGGTGTGAAAGAACATCTTTGAGGTTTGAATGTCAACGCACTGCAGATGTAGCAAAAAAAAAGTTTGGACCATTTTACGCAGTGTCTCAAGATTAGAATGGTACATGGAGCGTCAGCACAAGACACATATAAAACAGAGTAGGAGAGACACTGCGCCAGACATGTTTACAGATTGGATTCTAGTCTACAACTGGCAGGGAACTGATGTTGCACGTCCCATCAAGTCCAGTCGTGATTCCGCACGACACAGAGGCGTGTGCTTTCAAACAATTGCACTTTGCAGTCAATGGAAGTAGCTGAGTTTGTTGAACACACACGTGTTAGACAAGAACGTGACTGATCTCCAGTCTAGTTATTAACAGTGACATGCAGTTTCACCAATAAAATATTCACTAATGTTTGTGAGCAGTGTATTAATTAGACAGTTAAAGACCAAGACTAACAGACTCAAATACAGTTTTTATCCACAGACTGTGAAAGCCATCACTCCCTTCTTTCACCCAACCCACCCATCCCAGTGAGCAGTCACAGGACACTACCCCCTCCCCCACTCCCAGTTGCACATTATCACTTTATCACTAATCACTTTAATAATCTTGTAGTCTGTATATCTATCTATCTATCTATCTATCTATATATATATATTCTTGTAAATATTTTTAAAATTTGAATTATTCTTTATTATTAATTGTTCCTTTTTGCACTATTGCTGCCTGAGAGAGGAGTCTAATCTAAATTTCATTGTTTTAACATTGTTTATAACACTGTTTTCTCAGCGACAATGATTCTATTCTATTCTATTCTATTCTATTCTATTCTATTCTATTCTATTCTATTCTATTCTATATGAGTCTGATATAACCCATTCTGTTCTGACCACATTTAGCCACGCTTGTGCACCTCATGACAGGGACTGAAGCACAAACACACCAGCAAATGAAAACACACTAACTTTCCACTAACATACTTCATTGCATTACTACAATTACATTCTGCTTTAAACACAGTTTCAGTTTTAATCTGTGTGTTGTTTATTAGATAGACCAGTGCTGACACACACTGATGATGAGGACACACTGAGGACGAGGATTTTGTGTGTGTGTGTGTATGCTGTATTTGCTCGAAGTAGATCTCTGTGTGTCTTCATGTTATGTTCATATGGATGAGTGAGCGACAGTGTGTCTGTCGGTCTGTCCGGCCAGTCTGTCTTCTGTCACCTGCATGTGAGAGCTTGCAAAACCAGTGGGAATCCAACTCTTGGATACAATTAAGAGAAAAAGTGTGAGATGTTCCAGCTGAGTCAAACAGAGATGGAAGATATTGCCATAACAGCATGGAGGCTGCAGACAGGAGAGAGGATAAGAGGTGCTGGAATGTGGGGGAAAAGAGACGGCGAGGACAGGAGAGAGGGATGAAGACAGCCAGGAGGAAAATGGCACCACTTCATTTGTACACAGCTCTGAAAGAGTAAGCTACAACTGAAAGAGGAGAATTCAATTTAATACGGATACAGCCTGATGAAAATTGTTGCCTTAATCCACTTTCTTTATGTCATTAAAGTTCAAAGAAGAAATAAAGCGGCTGAGAGGCTGAATGTATGCGTGTTACACTTGTGTGCATGTGCATATGAAATGGTACTTAATTTATTTATAGCAAATATCAAAAGCAAGGCAGCCTCAAACAACAATACAAACATGTACCAATCAAAATCCAGCATACATTATTCATGGCTTTGTTTTGACAACATCTAATATAATGCAGTCAGTAAAATATGTACTCTGTACAAGTGCTGGGCGATATGACCTCAAATTAATATTAGGATTAATTAAATATTTAACCTCGATTACTATTAATGTGTTTTTTGCCTTGATAGTTTAGCTTCAAGGTTTGTGCTGTTAACAGGATCCACTATTAACACAGATGAACTATTTGTGTAATATCTATTGAATATTTCAACCAGTTGAATTACTTTGTGATTTAGTTGGATGTGGAAATAATTATTTCTTTCTGTTTACTTAAATCTTTTCATGTTGTGTACCATTTGTAAACACAATGGGGACTGTATTAAGAAAGAATTATAAAAAAACTGAAATAATTAGCATGAACATAGGCAAGACTATGTTGGTTCTGGATGTCAGTTTCCATGATTTTTCGCTTAATTGCCCAGGGAACAGGGGACTTTTTGTGATTTTGTGATCACCGCCAAGCAAAATAATGTGGCCTAACAATACAAAAACGATACCGTCGGAATTGATGCTGCTTTGTTTTTTTGTTTATTTTGTTTGTTTAACGTCGCTCTTCAGCATCAAAACCATTCGACGACAGACACAAGGTTACATCGTTATATCGAAACTAGTCATATAGTCTCAGATTAACAGAATCAAGTAATATTTGGACTGTTGGAAGAAACCGGAGCACCCAGAGTAAATCCACATAGACACAGGGGAAACATGCAGACTCTATACATAGGACCCAACTTGCCTTGAGGCGGCAGTGCTACCCGCCGAGCCACAGTGCCACCTCAGGAATTTATGCTGAATGCAAACAGAATCCAAGTAGAACATTTCAAAACTACCTTTTGGTTAATTCACTCAAACTACACTTGTTCTAATGATTTATTTGTGTTCATAACAGGGCATCATACTGCCCAGTCGTACCCCTACTAAGGCTGTGGTGACCTAGTGGTTAATGAACTGGGCTATGGACCAGAAGGTCCAGGGTTCCAATCCCACTTTTGCCAAGCTACCACATTTGGGTCCCTGAGCAAGGCCCCTAACCCACAATTACTTGGATTGTAAGACTGTATGAATTGTACGTCTGCTAAATGCCGTAAATGTAAAATGTACTAGATAAATTACCACCTTCTTTATTACATGCATGCTTTCTGAAACACTAACCAATTGTAACAGATAACTATATGTAACTCAATTACTCAATCAGCATTCGACACGCCTGGAATTATGGCATTATATTTTTCTTTCCACACCCTCCATTTATTTCACCACTGTAAACTCTTAACGTTTAGGTAGTGATTAGAGGACATTGTCCCCAGACTCTGCGAAAGTGACCCTCTCCAGCTTAGCGATGACCCTCTCAGGCTATCTCACAAAATTTCACAAAAATGACGGTATATTTCATGATTGGATATTTTATTTTTAAGTATCCACTTATTTCTGTGAGCAGTAGATTTTGTCTGTGCTGTGTAAACTCCAGCTTCCAGATCCTCATGCGGCACTGACAAGGATAAACGAATGAAAATGAAAGTGAAAATAATAAATGTTTTTTTTATTTTGTGGTCTTGACAATTTTTTGCACACAACTTGAAAGAGGAGAAGGTGGTATGTTACAAAAATGAGCTTGCGTTCCAGTTTTTTATATCCAGATTTAAAAGATGTATATTTACATTTTTTTAGATGTCATTGCTTCTGTTCGAGGAGTACGCTCTTCTGTAGTCCGTGTGGCTTATATTTACAGACGAAATTACAGTGGATTCTTGCTTTACTTCATATTCACTTATTCATTTAATTAATTCTATTACATTCCTTTGCATTAGTCTTGCTTTTAATCCTTCATTTCAGACGAACATAGGTGCAAATCATTTTGGGGGTCTGAAACGGACCAATCCCTTTTACATGACTTCTTGCGAAAAAATTCGATTCCGAATACTAGTTCTAAATAGTTGAGTTTAACGGCTGAATAGCTGAACGGCTTTCCGGAACCAATTACGTTTGAATTTCGAGGTTTCACTGTATACAGGATAGACTGTTATATTTCATGAGGCTTCATTAAAAATCAGTTTCTTATAGAGAGTCACAAGCACTGAAGAGCAGTCTGCACACTTAAATGAATTTCTCTGAAAGGGTCATAAACCATGTTTCGTCACATTTAAGGTGACTTTAAAGGCCATAAATGTGTCACATATTCATTATTCATTGTTTAAACAATGGCAGACTCATGCTCACTTTGACTTTGTTGAATTCGTTGTCTTTCTGAGCGGTTACCACTCGGCTCGTACTTTTGCTCGTCTCTGTTCGGTGTGAGACTGAATGGTGCAGCTGTAACTCACACCAGCTCTCAGTAGCTCTTCTCTCAGTCTGCAGCTCTGACTTCGCTCTTGGCCACAGCTTGTTGAACTCAGCGCATCTATTATTTACTGAGAGGTTCTTTGTCTGCACAAAACGCCCGCTAAACACTCTAAAGTCCTCATCGGTGTGAAATGGAGTCGTCAGGCCTTTGTCTGCTTTTCGGTCTCGCACATAAAGGGAACAGAACATGCTGCATGAGTGGTTCAATCGAACACCCATTGTTTGGACAGTGTCTCTCTTCTCCTCCATCTACACTGAAAGATCAGTCCAGCCTTTTGACCTTTGGTGGATGTTTTTGGTTGGAATGTGTACCCCGGTGCCTTTTCAGTTTCGTGTCCATTCTCATCTTGTCACTGAAGATATTTAAAGAGTTTCGTGGAAATGCCAAGACATGGCATACTCAACAATTGCCATGGGAACAAAAGTATTCATCTTGTTCAATTTGCTGACTGGGTTTGCTTCCGATGGCTTCTGTGTGCAAATATTTGATGGCTGATGGAGCTGTGGGAAAACAGACCAAATTAACATTTTATTCAGTGGCAGTGGTGTAATGAAACCAAAAGCAGGAAAATCTCACAAGTTGTTGCACTAACATTCACATAATCTCGCTCTTTTTCTCTCTTTCTCAGGATGTTAGCGGAGTCACGTGTGGCCGGGCTGCAGTCTCTACTGACTGTCTGTCTGCTCCTCTCTCTGGACCATGGTGAGTCCTCCTTCAGGTCAAAGGCACCATTTAGAATCAAATTCGGATCATCGCCAAGCAGTCACGCTGATGAAACAGTTACACAATGTTTAGAACAGATCAATTATTAAGTCAAAGTTCAGTCATTTCATGCTGGAGTTTGTGTAGGAGTTCTTACAACCCTTAGTCCACCATCATAGCCCTTCAAGATAATCCACCTACAGTGCCTGCTGCTTATTAGACCACGGTGCAGGCTAGAATGGTACTTACTCCGACTTGCCCTTTCTTACTGTAAAAGTTTGTCCTTTGATCAAATAAATTATTATTAAAACTCTTTTGGTGGTGGGAAATTAAAGTAGTTTCTCGGCTTGCCTGTAAATAGGGAATACATTTATCTGTGAAAATCATTTCTTTGCGTCGCCACCTTAAAGACTTATCATCAGTCACTGTAATGTCTGTAGTATGCCCTTGTGAGCCTTCTTACCAAGCGATTAGAGAGGCAGTGCATACCTTATTTGCAATAATTCAATAATTCTGAGTTGTCGGGTGGGCACCGGCTGGCCCGCAACCTCACGTGGATTAAGCAGAAGATAATGTAGGTATGGATGGATGGATAATAATACAATAAATAATAAAGAAAACGAATAATACAAAGGAACACACTTGAAGCTCCTGGCCCATAACTACTTGATTTTATGCGTTGTACTGCATGATTACATAATTACATGAATGTCTCGAGGGAGGCATGGTAGTGCAGCGATTAGCGCCATCGCATCACAGCTTTGAGATCTCTGGTTGGATCCCAAGTCTGCATGTACTCTTATGGTCACTTGGGTTTACTCCGGGTACTCCCACATTGGAAAGACATGCCTGGTAAAGTAGGTGTCTGTACCCTATGATGGATAAGTGTGCTTTCTAGGCTTGTTGTGTTCCGTGGAGTCATGTTTGAGCTCACGTGATTTGGGGTACCGATCTGAACGTAGTCATAGATCATGAAATAGTTGTGCTTAGCCTTTTGAAGTGTCACACACCAAATCTACTTTCCTAAACTTCACTGTGACTCATGACCTTAGAGTGGCTACATTATGTGAAACCTAGCAGTTCCTAATAGATGGATTAACAGCTCAATTGGAATAGAAAGCGTTCATGTATACACCTAAATTGGAAGAGTGTAGGATTTTTAACATAAAGTTGCAGATAGGACTCAAAGCGCTGAGATATGTAGTCTATAAAAGTCGACGCTTTACTGACTCAGTTACTGCAGACTTCCAAATCTCCTCTGGAATTAACACCAGAAGAAAAAACACTAGTAGTTTCCTGGCTGGGGATCCATGGTCGAGCAACTGCCTGCAAGCCCTACATCACCAAACGCAATGCCAAGTGTTGGATAGAGTGGTGTATAGTCAAGTCAAGTTAAATTCATTTCTATAGTGCTTTTCCAATGGAGCATTGTCTCGAAGCAGCTTTGCAATATTATATTATCTAAAAAGGCCAATCCCACAAAGCACATCACCATTGGACATGATGAATTAGACTTCTCTATCTGGCAGTCTGATGGAAGAGTTTAGGTTTGGCAAATGCCAGTAGAACATTACTTACAACATAACTTACCTGACTGCACTGTGTCAACTGTAAAGTTTGGTGGAGGTGATATATTACTATGGGAGTGATTGACCAAGGCCAGCAATCACCAGTTATGCTACATCTGAATGCTTCAGAATATCAAAATGTTTTGTACTGCTGAATGCTTCCAACTTTTTGGGAGCAATTCCTATTCTGTTCCAGCATGACTGTGCTCCAGTGCACAAAACAATGATCATACTGGCATGGTTGAGTAAATCTGGTGTGGAAGAACCTGCCTGGCCCACACAGAGCCCCAAACTGCAGCCTCTGATGAATTTATCGTTTGGTGCAGGTGTGCACTTCAAGCTTAAATGTGGTGGACTCCCACTTGAACTAGCATCCTGCCCAGGGCATGCTCATGCCTGTGTCTTGTATTAAAATGTGCAAACTTTCACCAAAACCTTGAAATGCTACAACAAAACTTACCTCGTAATTCAGGCAAAAGCATTTTCTCTTACGAGTACATTTCAGTGGAAGGTTTCTACAAGCCAGGAGAACTGTGTACCTTTTACTCCCTAGCTCCTGCCATATGCAGCCAATGGGATGGGATAATTAGTGAAATGTGGTTGGGACCCAAACAGAATGACCCTCTTCTCAGACAGCAGCCTCAAATCTTCCTGTGCTTCCTGGTGCCTCCGCTGGAAAAATATACTTTAAATTCAAAATATAAAATCAGTTCTCCTGTGACTCTCATCTTCTTGTCTCGACTTGCCACGGGATGCCTACAGTGTAAATAAGTGCCTCAGTCACCTTCAGTCTCCTGATATTCCTAAATATGTGCCATCCTCCCTGCTACACAGAACTGGATGACCGGGGGACACCGGGAGAATGGCAGAGATGAGAAATAAGGGTGAAATATACTCCGTTATTTTGATGGGGTAGAAGAAGCAGACAAACAACCCTGTGCCAGACCTGATAAATGTGCCATTACCTGACACAGGGGAGGAAATTAGTCACAAATCCAGCTTCAGAGTGGGTTTTACGTGCACGTGTGACTGATGGAGTCAGCAGGTGAAATAGCTTGTGCATGTCTTTTGCAGGAAAGCTCTGCGAAAAATGACACAATTAACAATATTAACCTGCAAGCAGGAGGCATCAGTTCTTAAAGCAAGTGCTTTCTTTTTTCTTGAATTCTTTGGAAATATTCATGTTAATTACTCACATTGGAAGTCAGCAAAAGGGCACGTCAGTGCGCTGAGGTGCCGTAGTTCACCATCGGACTGCTGAACACATTCGTCTCACTCAACACCCCCCACCCCACCTCCATTCTTACACCCATTAATCCTCCTAGACATCCATACCTCTGTTTCCATGGCAATCATTAAGGAATGTGTAAGAAGCACGGTAACATCTGCTCCTCGAATTTGTGTATAAGGTCTTTTGTGTTAGACGTCTGTTGTGTACCCTGTACAACAGAAAGGTCAGGTGTTTAGTGGGCTACAAATGCCTGCTGATATTGCCATTGATACAGAACTGAGCAGTCAGGAATAATCAGGAGATGATGTGCCTCTAAGGACTACCCTCTGAGGAGTCAATATATCAAATCTTTTACATTATTTCATTTAACTGTTGTTATTTACCTAATTTTACTATTAATACAAAAGTAACTGTTTCGGTGAACATCTAGGACACCTTGGAGTACGACTCCCTTTTTGGTCTCGGTCCTCCCAAAGTTTCTTCCTTCTACATTCAGGGAGTTTTTCCTTGCCACTGTCACCCCAGGCTTGCTCAATTTGGGATCGGCCTTTTAAGGATTATACAATGTTGTAAAGCTATTGTTTTTACCATTGTAAAAAGCGCTATACAAATAAATTTGACTTGGACTTGGACTTATACAGTAGGGCTGGACCGAATACCATTTTTTGAGCTCGTATACTCGTCATTGATTGGTAGCAAAAATTCAGAACCTCAGGGTTTTTTTTAATACAAAGGCCAAGGCAAATGTGCGGCAATTAGCGTCTTGCTAGTGACTCTAGCGCTTGTTGCCCCAGTAACCAGTCCAGCGACTGAGTGTATTAAGACTTTATTGCTTACCTGTTTTCGACACTGTGCTAACTCTGATAGCAAGTCAGTTCCAGTGTCTGTGTCCTGAATATTCCTAAAAGTCTTTTGTTTTTGACCATTTCATTTCAAGAAACGGCCTAACGAGAGGTGGCTGGTTCCAATCCCCGTATAATGTCTTTGGTTTGTTTTTATTTTTACTTTTTTCTTGTTTGAGCTAATTTTATCCCCTACAAGCACATACAAATAATGTGTGGTGTTGACTCACTTAAAAAAAGAACCCAGGAGAACCATAAAGTGGCCAGGAGAACCATAAAGTTACCATCAAGAAATCATAGTAGAACTATGAACTTTATGGTCAAACTGTGAAAGTTCACATTAAAACTGTCAAGCAATTTACACTTTTACTATGAAATCTCGCAGCACATTTTTTCCTGTTTACGCCAAGCAAGAACAGGCCGTTTAATTAGTCAGGTAAAGTTATCATAACAGAAAATCAACCTTTTACCCCAGAGTATAAAAACATTAACAATGCCATAGCTCTTCTTCTACCGTTTTACATTCCGTCAATGTAACAGTGCCATCTCTAGGTACAAAGTGGTAATACGGCAGCTAATAAACACATCATCATGTAGGTAAGGAGGAAAAATCTCCTAATACTCAGATCCAGCCCTACTCCCTGTGTACGTGTGGGTTTACTCTGAGTACTCTTTCTACATTCCAAAACCTCACATCAAGTTAACTGGTTGTCTAAGTAACCCCTGTGTGAGCGTGTGTTTGACTAGTATCAGTATACTCCTATCATAAATAGCTATTGATTCTGAGTGATGGTAAATAAATAAAAAAAAAACAAGCAAACAACAAATGCAAAGCTATTCTCTTTATCATCCCTAAATCCGCCTGTCTGTCCCTTTAATTCATTCACATACCCCTTCTACTTCCAGAATATATTAAACTGTTGGATTTGATTGTATCCCCTTTGGAGAAGGAAATATTTTTAATAAAATAAAAACAACCAAAACAAACAGAGTCTCTAGTGGTGGTTGCTTGTTAAATGTTTCCATCTATATGCAGATTTTGTGTATCTCCTGTTAAATTGTTCTGCAATACCAATTCATTATTTAACCATGAGGGAATAAAGCAATTTTACTGGCTTCCATTAAGTCATATTTAGTTTTTTATTATGGTATCGGCAATTGATTTTATTTGCAAATTGATCTGTAGTTAATATAGGAAAATACGATCAGGATGAAAGTGGAGCTTAATTATTAAAGCTATAAGTAGCTTTGTACACAGTATTATGTGCCATTGTGTTTTGAAGTGTTCGATTACTTATCTTATAATGTAGTCATTGATTAATTGTTTCAGTCCATGCAAACATATTATTAGTGATTATGAAATATGTAAAGACCAAAAACATTCATTGTTGTGCCTTATAGCTACACAATTATAGACTGATCACTTCTAATGTAGCATGAATTTTAGCAGATAGTAGTCCAACCCCTTTTGTTATAGTTATCTAGGGAAATTTAAGAGATTGTGTGTGTGTGTGTGTGTGTGTGTGTGGTGAATACAAAATACATCCATAGGAGGCTAAACGTTATTTTCTTACCAGAATGTATGAAATCTAATTATTCTGTTAGCTTTGCTTTTCACTCTGTCGTTTTCGGTGACACCCTGCTAAGAGACTCTAAGAGATTTTGGGCACCAGTGACATTTTTCCATTAAATATTTCCTTACACATTTCTCCCCTGCTTTTCTTGGTCAGGGTTGTGCTGGCATGTGAGGTGTTGGGTTCTGAGCCTGTTCCCACATTTTAGCAGTGCCTGTGTAATGCCTAACTGTGAGCCAGTGAACACCCTACATGCGAAGTCAACAGGATCTCCCAACCTTAGCGGAAAAGAAAAAAGAAATTTGGCATTTTTACCCAATTGTCAGTGCATAGGTATTAAAACATAAAGAGCAAAAACACGAAACAAAAGAATATATATTTGAAAGGGTTTTTCACATTGCAAGTTGGTTTTCTATTTTTTATTTGTAAGATTTCAAGACCTAATTGCCACGTAAACAGTTAGTAAAATATGAAGAACTACAGGTGTGCCTCATTAAACGTACATCAACACCACATAGACAGGTTTCGTTTTTGAAATATCGCCTAATTTTGTGAGCAGTACAGTTAAGGAATGAATAACTTTAATGAGAAATCAAAATCTGTCCTATACACATCTTATTCACGTCTGAATGACGAGTACGAGTCATAGCAGCTCACAGAAAAAGTGTTACAAGTATCATAAAAGACACAAAGTGTTTAGTATTGCACTAAATGTTTTCACATTGTGTTTAATTAATATTGTTAAAACCCTATGTGCAAAGTATCTAAAAAATATCTAAACTACTGCGTGACTAATGTTCAGTCAGTGTATATTTCGCAGTATTGAATGCAGACATTTTACTGATTACTGTATATCACTATGTATTTATGTAAAAAAAAGTATATTAACATATTTTAAATGAGCAAAAAAACCTTTAAATGCACCGGTTTCACAGAGTTCTCCCTTTTGTTGTAATGACATGAATTGCTTTCGCAAACACGTTTCTTCACACTGTAAACAGTCGATGGAGCTTAGTTCAGCTGACTGTGGAATAAAGTCTAAGACCACCAGCAGCAGATCTTAGATAGTCTTCAAGTATTTGTTGCAAAGCTCTGAGCTCTTGTCTTTGGGTCGTCACACTGCTGTGGGATGGATCCTTCTATGAAAAGATACCAACAAGCATTTACATTAGTCTCAGACTTTTGGCTCCACAGTCATTCGCTAAAGCAAAGCTGGGAAATAAGACAAAGTTAAAAGCTAAACTTATAGTCAGATCAGTTAATATCTTAGTATAAATCGGATAAACCGCTATGTGTGATATTGTTAAACATCGGTGACATATACCATAGCTTAGCACACGCAAGGTAAAAGTGGGGGAAGGGAAATTATGACTGGAGGGCTTGGGGGTGTTCCTAATTTCCATAACATTCATTCATTCATTTATTCATTCTTGATCCAATTTAATCCAATTCAGGGATTTGCATAACATGCATATTAATGAAGTCCCTCTTTTATTTATGAGCGTAAAAGTGTAACATCTTTTGCTTTTACCTTTGAAAAAGATCCTACACAATGTATTTATTCAGTCATTTTACACTAACTGCTTTATCCTGATACTGTGATGGTCTGGAACACGGAATGTAATAATAAGAACAGCGCATTTTAATTGTTGAGTGCCTTTCCAAACACCCAAGGACACTTTATACAAGCATTACCAGGAAATGATCTACAATCAAATATTAGGAACAGACAAAGAAAAAGAACAAAAGTGTTCAGTATGCACATGTATGCACAAATATTCCCATACAGTCCGGGCAGGGTGCCAGTACGTCTTAGGGCATTACATCATCGCTGATTGGTTTTCACTCACACCTAAGGGGTGATTCAGAAGAGCCAGTCCACCCACCAGTATTTTTTTTCAACGGTAGGACTAGACCGAAAGGTCCCAGCACTGCCAGCTGCAAATTTGGGCTCTTAGGCATAGCCCTTCAAGTCAATTTTCTTGGATTGTATTTTGCAAGATTGTATCAGTGCTGACCTAAGTGCTAAGAGCCTTTGGGTAAGAGCCTCTGCCAAGTGACTGAAATGTAAATGTAAATATAAACAAAGACACAGTGCCCAGAGAAACCCACATGGGCAGCTGAGAATATGTATGTTCTATAATTCAACAACTAGAAAGGAGTGTCAAAGCTTTTTAATGATTTGAACTAGGGATGTGCGACACTGACAGAAAGTGATGTCTAGATATTTTCTGGGATTTTGTCAGTAATGATAATTAGACGATTAATGTGCAACCTCAATAAATGGGTTTGTAAATGGCTTACATTTTACAAGGCTGTTAATGGGATTCTAAACGTTGATTACTGATGACATCAATGGAAATAACATTTCATACATTGGATTTGAATGGAATTAAAACATGTCTGATTTACTTAATATTGTAGCCTTTAATTTTAACTGTAGTTAAATTTTACTTAAAGATTAGCTGTACTAGAGGACAGAAGACTTCACATTTTGACAACAACAGATTTAAGGTCAAACAGAACATATAGAATAGAGCCATACTTATCCTTCACAGTGCATTTGATCGACAATGTTTGCCATAATATTCATATTTTGCACGGTGGTTAGTTCACAGATGATGGAATAAGTCAGTTGCTGAACTCTCTTTAATGGTAACCGATTTTCTGACGTAGTTTGCTCCACACATTCTCTATTGGGGACAGGTCAGGACTGCAGGCAGGCCGGTCCAGTACATGTACCCCCTTCTTCTGTAGCATGGCTGTGTAATTTGCGCAGCATATGGTTTTGCATTGTCTTGTTGAAAACACAAGAGGACGTTTTGAAGGCAGCAGGTTTCGCTCTAATATCTTAATGTAATTTTCTGCGTTAATGCTGCCATCGCCGGTGTAACAGATCGGATGGTCCTTCTTGTCTTAGAACACACAGTGTCCATGTTTTAAAAGGAAGATCTGGAATATTGATTCATCTGATCACAATACACTTTCCACTGTGTGATGGGCCTTCCCAGATGCCTCTGAGCCGAGATAAGCCATTGCTGCTTCTGGACGTTACCAGACGCCCAACATGAGGCTTCTTTATTGCACAGTGAAGTTTTATATGGCGTTTGTTAATCTAATTCTGTATTATAGGGCTTGATAAAGGTTTAATCCCTTACCCATGTGCTTATATCAGTTGCTGTTGAACAGTGATTCTTTATGCAGTGCCATTTGAGGGATCGAAGACATTCAGCTTAAGCTTGCACTCTAGGCCATTGCTCACTGACATTCCTCCTGAGTCCTTGAACCATTTGATGATATTATGCACTGTGGAAGGTGAAATATGCGAATCTTTTCCAATCTTTCTTTGAGGTATCTAAACATTCCAATATTTTTCGGACGCATTTGTTGACAAACTGGAGATCCTCTGTTCACCTTTGCTCATCTAAGATTCAGCCTTTACTGCATGCTGCTATTGTACCAAATCATGATCGCAATCACCTGTTTGAAATCACATCATAATTTCCTTTCTTTTAGTTCATTACTAGCTCTAAATTGCTTTATCGCTAATTTCGGGAATGTGCCGCAGGCCTGGAATGCAAGAACAGATGTTTATTAAAATAAACATGAAATAAAAGTCGGAGTAAACGTAAGGAAGGCTTTTAAATACAGTCCCAACTTTTTCTGATTTGAGGTTGTAGGTAGAACAAAAGCCTGGTTGGTGCGTGCCGCAGGAGTAGACAGTCCCACCTCCACCATGACGACTGTTAAAGAACTTTTTTGCAGTGAGTGACATAATTAAAACAATCATTAAGATATTTTTGTAGACGATGCATATGACAGACTTGTCCTACTTTCAACCACACACACAGTTATGTTGTAAAGTGCACTCTTGCAGTAGTGCTGATAGAAAAGTAGAGTGCTAAAGCACTGTAATGCTGCGTCACATTTGATCACTCCATTTTATCCTGCCGGCCTTTGTAATGACTGTACTTTCCGTCGCATCCTATAGCGAGATGAGTGCTGTACTTCAGCTGCTCTTCAACTCCCCCAAGATGAGCTATGCTCAACGAGTGCTGTGTGGTTTAAAACCCATTATCCCGTATGCTTCAGCGAAATGTCGTTGCAGATGCCATTATGGAGCCACGCAAACCTCAGTGTGTTAGACCTGCGTCTGTACTTTTTGCAGTCACCTTCTATTCTGAGCCATAAGATTCTCTAAATGACGTCTGTAAGGATAAGAGCTTTCTAATATCAAGCACTATCTGAGTCAACATATCCATGGGTTCATGTTTAAATCCACGTTCACAAAGCTCAAAAGGACAAACAGAAGTAGTGCAATCTGTTGACTGGGGCACTTTGGTAACTATCAACAAGTTCATCAACATTCTCTCCTGCTGTCCTAAAAAAAGGAAACCTAAAAGTCAATTAAGACATGGCTTGCTGAATTTGATGAAGAACTGTGCAAAGCTGTAACTCTGAGATTTAGACTTTTAATGAAAAATAATAACAGCAATATCATTAAACCCCCCTCCATTAGGTCCGTCCTGTGAGCCATGGCCCTGAATCAGTAAGGCATGGACTACATAAGACTCTTGTGGTATCTGGAACCAAACTTGTAGGTTGTGAAGTGAGACCAAGTCAACACCTTGAACTCATGTTCCTGTTCCTCAAACCATTGGTGAACATTTTTTGCAGTGTGGCAGGGACCATTATCTTGCTGAACGAGCTGCCATTATGGAACTGTTACAATGAAGAGTGTCGGTGCTTAGCTGTTCCAGATTTATACAGCCCACTTGGGTAATGGGTGGCTGGGTCTGTGTCATGCATTGCCGACCAAGGGTGTAGATGCAACATTTGATATTATTGATATTGATTGATATTAAACTTTCCAGCGAAACACTTCACTGGTTTGTGAATAACCATGTAATTATGCTAAACCAAGTGAGACGCTTGGGTGGCACAACTGTCTAACGTTCTTGCCCACAATCACAGGGAGCTGGGTTGAAATCCTGGCTTGACTGATGCTGTAACACCGACCCTTCTCCACGCTGCGATAAAGCGGTGTCCCATCTAAGGTCCACTCATGATCTCATCATTAGAAGCCTGAATACCTGAAGACATCAGTACAAATGTGAACTGTAAATTTCCCCTTGACTAGTGGTGAGCGATACGTATCATCTGTGCTAATAATAAGTTAAATAATGTTTTAACAATGTGCGAACTGACATCGAAATATGTCAATCTGCAAAAATACAGTTAAAAATTTATATACTGGTCATGTAACCAAGTAGGAAAGTCTACTGTGCATGAGCACTAAGTGTATACAGCATTCACAAACCAAGCTAGCGTTTTACCTCAAAACACGACTGAAGTTAAAAATGAGTGAACCATCTGCAGACAAAATACAGACACCACTAGCTGCCTACTTTACGTTGTTAGATTGACTCGTATGGAGGCGATGATGTCCGATATGGTAACAAATTATTCCAAAGCTATATTTAAAAGACATTTTCACAATACACGATATTTATCGAAGTACAAACGACAATCCTTAACAACTACTAATCAAATAATATCCCGTACTTAGTAAAGTAACTTTAATTCAAAATCTGCAGTAATTAAACAAGACTGTTTATATTCTTTATAATAAAACATACAGTTGGTCAGTGTTCTTTAAGCCCAGATAATATCCTTGATGTTAGAAAAACATATTGCCTATAATGATAACACAATGTATTACAATACGATAAAATATTGTCATATTGCCCACCCCTAAATGGACATGGTTTAGCTTTAAAAAGGTGGAACTTGCTCCAGAGATAGAGGTTTTCAAACTATGTTGGAAATTAGTTGTTGTTAAAGACAGCTCGCCGTCTGACTTATTTCACCATCTGTGATGTAACCACTGTGAAGAATATGAAGATTTTGACACACTTTGCCAAGCAAATGTACTTGTGTCAATGAGAGGTAATGCTCGATTGTTCTGCTTGACTATAAATCTGTTGTTGTGGTAACATGTGAAATCTTCTGCAATTTATATAGTACAGTCTTCACTTAAGTAGTCTTTCAGTTTTAAGGAAGTTCTGCATATATGACTTGATTTCCCTACGTACTGAGCAAAGGCACGTCTAAAAGACATCAATACAAAGACTTTTTAAAACGTCTTAGACATCTTATACTGACGTTCAAGTTTGTAATCAACACAGGTTAAAAAGAACATCATTGTTGAACGTCTGTGTTGAACTTTTAAAAGACGTCCAGAATGAAAGTATTTGCAACATCCTTCTTAAACGTCATTTAGACGTCTTATGCCGACGTTCAAATGATGTGAACAGCATACATTTAAAAGAATGTAAAGTTGATTTTGAGTTTGGAATCAACGTTTTTCCGTCTTTTTTAAAACGCATAATAAACAATAAAACATTAAGATGAAATGAAAAATTTCTCCAGATGTCCAACTCAGGTCCTTGACTGGCTTTCAGACAGGAAACCTATTTTGTACGTCTACCAGACGTGCAAGAGTGGTCCTGGACTGACCGAACTAGTACGGACGTCTGTGTTTGCTGGGTAGATTTCCAATGTTCTCTCCATTGACATCATTAGTAAGCATCAATTACTTTCCAATTAACAACAGTAAGCTAGTACAATGCAAACCTTTTTACAAATCCACTGATGAAATTAGCAAAGTATCTTCTAACTATAACTATCGCTACTGATAAAATCCCAGAAAATGCTAAGATCTCATTTTTGTCAGTATCACACACTCCAAACTGAGAGTAGACTGTTGCTTTGAGTGCAGAAAGAACTATATAAAAATGTTAATATAAAAATGAAAGCACATGGAAAGGAAATGTTCCTGCAGAAACGCTGCTACAGTGAAAATAAAGGAGCACGGAGTAACAACCTTGAGATAAAAGTCCATTTTCCCAGCTGTTTTTTTAATGAACTAAATCATGGAATACATTTTTATGCTTTTAACCAGATAGGCAGTGGCTATTCTGTTTTTCCTCTTTTCATATGTTGCATCAAAATTACCTGACAATTACATTTTTGCTTTCATGTGTGGGAAGGAAAAGGATAAGCAATAACATTAAAACCGCCTGCCTAATTTTGTGTAGGTCACCCTCATGTCACAAAGATTCTGACTTGCCAAGGCATGGACTTTACAAGATTTCTGAAAGTGTCCTGTGGTATCTGGCACCAAGACCAAGCAGGAGACTCTTTAAAGTAAAAAAAAACTAGAAAGGTGGGGCTTCATGAATTGGACTTGTTAGTCCAGCACATCCCACATATGCTCAGATGATCAGATTAAGATCTGGGGAATTTGACCTCTTCATAGAGGACCCTAAACCCTCACAGTGCCAAATTGTATTCCCTTCACCTGTCAATGGTTTTAATATTATGACCAGCGAAGGATAATAAACCTTAGCATTTGCTATACTTGTGTAAACCATATTCTACACTAGGTTCTAATAAAGTCAAACAATACAGCATTGTTTCAAATCTGCTTTAAATTATTCTATTATCTTAAAAGGCCAATCCCAAATTGAGCAAGCCTGGGGCGACAGTGGAAAGGAAAAACTCCCTAAATGTAGAAGGAAGAAATCTTGGGAGGACCAAGACTCAAAAAGGGAGCCGTCCTCCTTGGGTGGCCTAGATGGTAATTGAAATAGTTATCAGGTATTTTGGCAGTGTGTATCTGGGGTCAGAAGTATTAAAGGTTGTTTGGACAAATTTCTCTCAACCACCGGAACTACCAAGTCAAAGTCAAATGTATTTATATAGCGTTGGTACATTGGTACATTGGTACATTGCCTTAAAAGCAGCTTTATAATGTTCTATCACATTAAAAGGCCAATCCCAAATTGAGCAAGCCTAGGGCGAGAGTGGCAAGGAAAAGCTCCCTGAACATAGGAGGAAGAAACCTTGGGAGGACCAAGACAACTGTGCTGGTACGGTGCTTTTCATGATGTAATTGCTGACGGTATTTGTTGTGCCTTATCATATTAATGTAAGGCCTTTGTTGTGATGAATGATCCCGCTAAGGTTTGCTGAGTGTGTTTTTGAGCTGGTACCGTAGCTGGACTTAAGCCTGTAATGGACAGCTGTCTCTTGAAGCTTTTCATAATCCTCATATTATGCACAGTGGTTAATTTACAGTTGGAAATGAGTTAGTTGTTAGCAAATTATTGTCTTTTGTGTTCCATTTTCAAAGCTCGGCCACATCCAGCAATTAAAACTAAAGGGATAGACTACATGACCGGTAGCGTTTGTATTTTGTTTCCTAGCGCAGTTTGTTTACTCATTTTTAACTTCAGTCTTGTGCCTTGGGGTAGTTTGCTAGCTTTTTTCATGGCGCTAGCATGCAGCGTGCACTCAGTATCTGTCCTACCTTCTTACATGATGGAGTGAATACAGCAAGGCGTGTTTTTGACTGGGATGCAATTCTTTCTGATCCCTGAATTCCCGAGTTTGCCCATAACTTAATGAAACGAAAGGTTCGTAACATTGTCTTTGTCTGCCGATGCCAGGCCTTCGCTTTTACAGCTTTTATTCATGAATTATGAATTAAGTGTGATTATACAAGACATCAGTCAAGCCTTGACATCAGTAAAACAATTCTATCCACCATGTGTGCTGTAATTGTAGAGAATTAGTGAGATGAAAATGAAGGAACTAAGAGGATCTGTTCAATAAGTTCATGTTTTTGCTGCAAAAGCTGGTAGTTGCTCTTTGATGCCACAATGTGTGGAAGATTATTCTGATTAAGATGAGTATCACATTGCAGTTTGCTGTTCTTACAGTCAGTCGACAAATCTTTAGTATCTATGAACAGCAGTATTAGTGTTTTGCTGTGCTGACACGAGGGCTGACACACACTATGAGATAGTTGGTTGATTTTGTACTGCTGAGTTGAACATGGCAGCATTCCTGGTCTGTGTCACGTGACTCTGGTGACATAAAAGTTGACGTACATCATGACTAGGAACAGTCAGACACTTGTAATGGCTTTAGAGGTCAGGTGCCCTGTAATGGATGTAACCAGGATGGGCCATAACGACCAGAAATGCTCAGGCAAAAGTTATGTCCAGGAAGTATTAGGCATCTGTAAGGTCCAGGTCATAATGACTTAAAGGGTCAAGTACCTGTAAGATCAACCTGTCAGGCATCCATATTGATCAGGAACCGTCAGGCACTCGTAATGACCAGAAAGTGTCAGGCACCTGTAATGACCAGGATGGGTCAGGCACCTGTAATGACCGGGATGGGTCAGGCACCTGTAATGACCAGGATGGGTCAGACACCTGTAATGACCGGGATGGGTCAGGCACCTGTAATGACCGGGATGGGTCAGGCACCTGTAATGACGGGGATGGGTCAGGCACCTGTATTGACGGGGATGGGTCAGGCACCTGTATTGATGGGGATGGGTCAGGCACCTGTATTGACGGGAATGGGTCAGGCACATTTAATAACCAGAAAGGGTCAGGTTCCTGTAATGTCCAGAAAGGGCCAGGCTCCTGTAAGGACCATCATAAATGCTCATGTTTCTGTAATGACCATCATAAAGGCTCATGCTCCTGTAATGATCAGGATGGCACAGGCACCTGTAATGAACAGAAAGGTGTCATTCTCCTGTAATGAACAGAAAGGGTCATTCTCCTGTAATGGCCAGAATGGGCCAAGTACCAGGCACCTGAATCACCTGGTCGCAACAAACACCTGAACCTTTCTGGTCGTTACAAGAGCCTGGCTCATCCTGGTCACTACAGGAACCTGACCCCTGTAACGAGATTGTGACCAGGTGATTCAGGTGCTCATAATGACCAGGAGGGGCCAGGTAGATTATCTGGCACTGCAAGTTCAGGTGTATTTTCTGTGTTCCAATTTGCCAGAGGCTGCCAAAGTCTCAGCTCTTCTTTTGACTGGCATTTGCCACACGCTGCAGACCCAGAGTGCCCCAGCATTACACTGAGGTCGTTGATATTTCTGTCAGGTTATTACTATTGCCTCACTTCAGTGGAGTTTTACTGCACTCCATGGATTCGAGCACTGACAATAATAATACATAATGCATTTTTCATCAAGGCTCATTGATCTTAGAAAATCAGCTTCGTTCATCTTTCTCTTAAGCCACTCAAGTTCAGATTTCTACTGCCTCTTTGAATCTATGAACAAAGAACTAGTAACATTTTCTATTACGCATTGTCATGGGACCTGCTCAAACTCCGTGTTATTTGCAGCACGCAGTGAAAGCCAGCAATAGTTTCTTCTCAGACTTGAAAAACACATTTCATGGAACACCAAAACATTCGTAGGTTGTCCTGCGCAGATGCGCAGATGTGCGACAGCTGCCTGCCTGTGCCAGTATATTCACATGAGTGCTTTTTTATTGGTGTGTGAGCTAAATGTCTTTAAGAAAAATGACTTGTTTGCTTGTTTTTTATATTTTACATAAAAAAGTGTCGGAGACTTTACACTTGCTTGTTTTGTGGTTAGCAAGCAAGAGTAAATACACTATAATTAAAAAATATATATATAAAAGTAGCAGTGAGTTATACAGTATAACGTCAAATCCGAAAATTTGGGACAGTATGGAAAATGCAAATCAAAATATATCAAGTGATTCTTATATTTACTTTGACTATGATTTTGTTGCAGGGAATGAACCTGAGGTATTTTTGTGTAAAGCTCAGCACGGGGTATTAGGGGATATTTTAGGAAGTATATTTGTGAGAACTTTATTTCTTATTTAGGGTTGCAGTATAATAATAATATAGGGTAGCAGGGTGGCTCGGTGGGTAGCACTGCTGCCTCACAGCAAGAAGGTCCAGGGTTCGATACCAGGGTGGAGCGGCCTGGTTCCTTTCAATCTGGAGTCTGCATGTCACTCCTGTGTCTGCGTGGGGGTACTCTGGGTTTCCTCCCTCAGTTTAAACACATGCATTTTGAGTTAATTGGTGTCTCTAAAGTGGGCCTGGTGTATGTCTGTGTTTGTGAGCCCTACTATATTTTTGCCTCATCTAGGGTTGTTCCTACCCTTGTGCTCAGATTTGCCGGGTGGGCACCGGCTGACCCGGGACCCCGTGTGGATTAATCGGAAGCATAATAATAGATCTTGCACCTGAATGAATAGATAGATAAGTAGATGAATCACTTTATTAATCTCACAGGGAAATTCGTGTATTACAACAGCACAATTCCAACCAGAGCACAGAGAGCAAGATTAAACTACTTCTAAAAGATCATGAAATAAATAATAAATGAAATAAACATCCAAACATAGTAAAATAAGTAGTATCGTGCAGTAATAAACATCCAAAAATAGTATCGTGCAGTAATAAACATCCAGAAATAATATTGAAGCATTAAACTGGATTGCCCATTGTTGCTGTGTGCAAGACATTTCACGCTCTACAGAGATATCGTTTCATAAAAAGAGAGAATTGAATGGTGAGCAAATTACGGCACCAGAATCCGGCCCAAAAGCTGTGCGATTATTTGGAACAACAGATAAACTGTTGAAATGGGCACCCAGAAAATAGCGGAATTGCCCACCCAGTTAGAGAAAGAGGGATACCATTGTCAAGATCTTTACTTAACAGGTTTGGTGCTGAGATTAAAGGAAAGCTGTGCTGAAACCGAGTATTAGGAAGTAAATTGCACATGGCCATTTTTTTGTGTGTCACTTTTTCAGGGCGCTCAGGATGAAACTCAAAAAGAAGCATACAGTGGTGTCATTTTTTTTTCTTTTCTTCTCTCCTCAGACATAGCCTGGGGTGAAACTATAGTGCACATGCGGAAGGTGACTCACCAGATAATGCAGATGCCACTTTCAGGCTCTGCCCTGCTGCCTTGCGTCTTCACCCTTCATCCCAGCCCTACTCAAGAGGTTCCTCGGATCAAGTGGACTAAAATCTGGGGCCACCGTGGCCTCGATGGTCTCCAGAGGGAACAGGCAGTGTTGGTGGCAAAAGGCAATGTGGTGAAGGTAAAGAAGGCCTTCCAGGGACGGGTCACCTTGCCAGGTTACACAGAGAACCGCTTCAATGCCAGCCTGGCGCTGAGTGGCCTGAGGTCCAGCGACTCAGGGATGTACCGCTGCGAAGTCGTAGTGGGCATTAACGATGAACAGGACATAGTACCCCTACAGGTCACAGGTGAGTTAGGGGTGGAGAATGACGACGTGTGTGCATGTATTTATACATGAACTGAGCCATTGTCAACAAAAAGGGTTCGAGTCAGGAGTGAGTTATTACCAGCTGGGCTGTAAGAGTAGGCTCGCTTTAAAACTGACAGCCTTGCAATTACATGTTATTAAGTAACTCCCTAAGGTGTAATAAACAAATAGTCAGTGATACGAATAGCGGTTATTATTCTGTCTTTACTTTTATGCTAATCATACCTCTGTAATCTGTTGGTGTGGAGCAATTTTCAAGCCTAGAAATGTGTTTTATAACGCCTTGAATGATACACTGAAGGCTTTGTAAAGCCTATACATGTTACGTCTTTCTCCTAACCTGTACCTTTCCAGCACCCTGTTTAAATATTTGTATATATGGCGATTTATTTGGGGACAGCTTGGTGGGTAACACTGCTGCCTCACAGCAAGAAGGTTCTGGGTTTAATCCCAGGGTGGAGCGGCCTGGGTCCTTTCTGTGTGGAGTCTGCATGTCCTCCCCATGTCCTAAGACATGCGTGTTAGGCTATTTGCTGCCTCTAAAGTGGCCCTTAGTGTGTGACTGAGTGCGTGACTGTGTGTGTGTGCCCTACGATGGATTGGTGCCCCGTCTAGAGTGGTTTCTGTCTTTTCGCCCTCAGTTGCTGGGTGGGCACCGGCTGGCCCGCGACCCCGTGTGGATTAAACGGAAGATAATGGATGGATGGCTAGAGATTTATTTTCCTTACAATGGATTGGTAGTAATGGAACCCTCACGAACCAATTTGTGTAATTCTGATGTAGATCAGTTAGCCCAATGTCTGATCTAAAGAGGGTTTGGTTGTACCTGAGCACTTCTATAATGGTTACTCTAAAACTGCTGATCACTTAGCCAAATACAGTTTACTAAAGGTTAGTAACAGATACGACTTTTTTACTGTCATTTTCCACTTATGTTTGTAATGCGTAAATACATTTGGAAATGGTAGATTTGATTTATTCACATTTTAGGATGGAATATGACAGGTTAGATAGGGTATGGCGATTTTCTGTGTGCACTGTATTCTAAGATTTAGTATCAAAGAGCTAAAAAGCCCCAACCGCCTTAAATACAAAAATGCCCAAGAGCCAGCAAATCAAATAATAAGGCATAAAGACCAGTCTTGAAGGAACAAAGTTGCTTTTCCCATCTCTAATCCAGAGAGTTTAGTCTTAATTAACAGTCAGAGAACAGAGACACAGTCTCACATATTAATTAAGCAAAATCAATATTACAAGGCAACAGGCATATTTTAGTAATTCAGATAAATGCTAGTGTTCTTGTTATATAATGAACCCTGTTTTTAGGCTAAAATTTAATATTGACTTGTATTACAAACTAAAAAGTTTAACCAGTCGATGATACTCTCAGGAGTGTGCAATCAGTAAGAGCCAACAAAACAGTGATGTTCTGCTATTAGTCACCTCTAGGATTATATTTCTAAGAATCAATAGCTGTACAGCCCCAAATCAGAATAAGCTGGAACAGCATGGCGAATGCAATGTTTAAGAACCACAATGTTTACATTTACTTTGACATGATGTTATTGCAGACTGTATAAGTTGAGTATATTGTGTGGTCAAATTCATTTCTTTTGTTGATATACGTATATTCCTGCACTTCAGGCTTGCAACACGTCAAAAATAATAGGACAGTAAAGCATGTACCACTTTGGTATGCTGCTCTTTTTAACAAAACTCAAAATACGTTTTGGCACAGAGACTGCAAAGTGATTTAGTGTTTCAGGTGTTACTTTGTAGCATTGTATTTATATGTATTTATAAAAACTTAATCTTAATTTGTGTAACTGTAAGTAGGACGTTGTCTGTGTTGCATTTTTTATTTAGGTAATCAATTTATTACACACATTCTTTATTGGGGACAGGACTGCAGACAGGCCAGGCCAGTACCCATATCCTCTTCTTTGGCAGCCATGCCTTTGTAATGTGTGCAGCATGTGGTTTTGCATTGTCTTGCTAAAAATACATGGAAGTCCTTGAAAACCGTGACGTCTTCAAGGCAGCATGTGTTGCTCTAAAATGGCAATGTACTTTTCTGCATTATAGCTGCCATTACAGAAGTTTAAATTACCTTTACCAAGGGCACTGTCACAACCCCATACCATGACAGAGCCAGGCTTTTGGACTTGTTGCTGATAACAGTCTGGATCATTTTTTTCCCTTTGGTTCAGAGTCCATTTCTGCCCAGAAAGACCTGAAATACTGACTCATCTGACCACAGTACATGTTGCCACCGTGTGATGGTCCATCCTAGATACACGGTCAAATTTTAAACTGCATTTGTTAATGTAAGTCCATAGCGCTAGACAAATGATTGCTCAAGTAATTCCTTGCCCATGTGGTTATATCAGCTCTTGATAAATGAAGGTTTGCGATGCAGTGCCGTCTGCAGGATTAGAGATCACACGAGTTGAGCTTAAGCCTGCGCTCTTGCCCTTTACAGATTCCTTGAATCGTTTAATGATATCATAAATCTGTTTTCAAACATTTCTATTATTTTCTATAAATTTGCTGACAAACTATAGGTGCTGCTTTTGTGTCAAGTTATGATTGTTTGAAATCACATCATTATTTCATTTGTTTTTGCATTACGAGCCCCAAATTATCCCAACACTAAAGCTGACCAGAAAAATCATGCAATATGGGGCTGTGATGAAAAAAAAAATCTAAGTTAATGTGAGAAACACTTGTTTTTCTGATTTGCAGTTGTACTACAATAATTTAAATATGTACTATAATGATTTAATACAATAATTAAAAAAAGAATAACTGTACTTATTGAATCAGTCAGCATCAATACGCAGCAACTACTCCTACTAGATGCATAGCAAAATAACTGGTGGTCATAGAGAAAGGGATGGAACCTGAGTTCCAGGGAGTAGAAATGAAAGCTTGGCTTCCATCAAGTGTTTTTGAAGTAATATAATTTAGAGTTACCATGAGGAGCAAAGAGAAGGGAATTAGATATCTAGCACTCTAAGGAATAGGGTGGGTTTTTTTCATTGGCAGTGCAACACCCGCTGCCCCACCCCTTGTCCTTCTACCTGAATTCCCTCACTATTCCTATTTTGAGCTACTGGAGATGAAGGAACAATTTAGAAGATGCAGGCCTGACCTTCTTGACCATGTCCCTTTCATGTTGGTGTATTCTCCTGGGAATAGAGATGGGCCTTGCCAGGAGAGGCGGCTGAAAGGGGTGAATTGAACACGGGTCATAGAGGGAGAGGGATTGTAATGTAGCTGAAGCAGGATGGGAATAGCAGATGGACACTTCAAAAACAATCCCAGTTCTCATTTCATTGCACAGCGGTGTGGAAGCTCATCCACTCACAGGTCATAGCACAACCACAGGGATGCCTGGCTCACTCTTGACACTTTCCCCCCGCCATTCTTATTTTTCATGTCCTACTTCTTTAGGACAGCACGAAATTTTCAAGCATGCTGAACACCTGTGGATTTGAATATGCAAATTTGGTGTGCCTATCCAACTGCGTCTCAAACTTGAAGGACTTGTGAAGTGTAGTCCAAAGATTTCGTCTGGCGTCCACAACCCAGTTTTACCAAACGCAAAGCCGATACTACAGGGTGAGTTATTTCCGAAACAAAAGGGAAATTGCCATCTCTGATTATCTAACTTAACTGAATACTCCAGCAAGTAATGGGTAAGGGGGCCTATCTTTTAGGTTATTTCCGGCACATGGCTGCCATCTTGAAAGTCGCCATATTGGATCAAGGGCAAGTTTATCCAATGGGAAGGCGGTTCGGTAGGAAATTAAAGAAGACTGTCAGAATGACAGAAAAACATATACATATTTTCATCGTAAATTAGGGAGCTCCTGTACAATACAACTCCTTAATGCATATAATGCCTTACCTTCTTCTTTTCCTCACGGTTCAAGTCCCGCTTGATGCGGGGTCCGCTCATACCCACGAAGACGCGACGAGGGACAAGGGAATACTTTGACCGACGTGTCGCATTGCCAGTCGTCAAAGACACACACACACACACACACACACACACACACAAGTCAATGCCAATTTAGAGACACAAATTAACCGCATGTCTTTGGACTGTGGGAGGAAACCGGAGTACCCAGAGTAAACCCACGCAGACATGGGGAGGACATGCAGACTCCACACAGAAAGGACCCAGACCTCTCCACCATGGGACTGAACCCAGGACCTTCTTGCTGTGAGGCAGCGGTGCTACCGCACTGCCCATATAATGCCTTACACAGTGTGGATTTTCTGGGGATCTGGAACGGATTCAATCAGTTTGCTTTGTTCTCGACTTTCTGGAACTAATTAACGACGAGAAACGAGGTACCACTATATCCCCTGAAGTCAGGGCAGCATACAGGGTGAGTAAAAAGGCACTTCATGAGCCATGTCGTGGACTTTCCACAAAGGCTGCCAAATCCATTGTTGAGGTTTCTTCATCGGTTCCGCTCTTGAGACGATCACAGCGTCCACAGTCCTGGTTTCATTTGGCTGTGAGGGATGCAACAGTGCTGTCTGAAATTCTTGCAAATATTGCTAATCTGCAATTGCTGCAATCAGTTTTTTTTGATATGCTACATGATCACCTTCCCAGTGGAAAAACTTGCCCTTGATCAAATATGACCATGTTCTGGACGTAGAATAAAAGATAGGCCTCGTCACCCATTACTTGCTGACGTATTTCAGATATGTAATTTTCCCTTTGTTTTCTGAAATATAATGGTGTCCTGTGACTCAACCTGTGTTTATGGTTTGCTGTCACCCTGCCAAATGTAAATAGCAAGAGCTGTGTGACATGGGTTTTAACTTCAGTTTTACTCTGTTTGAGCTGAAACGGAGGCAGCAAACAGAGCACAAATAGAACCACTAGAAAACAGAAATAAGGATTTAAACAGAAATAGAATCAATACAGCAGAGTGAAGCGTGAAAAACACAAAAAAGCATCTGCAAGGAGGGACACAAAAACAAGGGTTTTATAACACGCAGATCACTTAATATCATGCCTACTGAGTCGAAAATTTTAGTCTGCTTGTTCTTCTGAACATTTTTATTTGGTTTGGTATTATTTCGCTTTTTTAGTATACACTTGAAAGTTTGTGAACCCTTCTACGGTGAGACTCTTCTACAGTAATACAGTTCATCCGATTCACATAAGTCCTAACAACAGAAAGAGAGAACATAATTAAAAAAAAACAGAGATGGACATTGACGGAGCATAAACATAGATACGTAGTCTTTTAGGCTTCTGTAATGTAAGCATAAAGGATATTTTCACAAGTGAACCGCATGCAAACAATTCCTAAATGTGTCAGAAATGCCACTGAAAACACGAGTGGAAAACTTCCAGCTAAACAGCATCCATAGGCTGAGCTGTTCTGCAAATGCTGAGCCTTTTTGTCGTTTATGGAACTTCATAATAACTATAGATAATACAGTAATGTCTTGTTATGACCCTATCTAGGGGAAAGTCATCAAAGCTAGGAGTAAAGTATGATGGGCCTGATATTTCTGTTTGCTGAAAGTCAAAAATGCCTTGATAGACAGTATTATAAACAACACAGAAGATCAGGCGGTTTATATAGTAGGTTAGAGGTAGAGGGGGAGGGGTTAACAAAGGAGAACTATTTACAATAGGACAGGCACATCCACTTATGAATGACATTTACAGCTTGTTACATATAACACAAGCACCAGTGAGGAAGTTACACACTTACATTAGACACACACAAATAACTGACGTCTGCTCTTTAACTCCCCCCTCTGCTCATGGACTGAAGCGTCGATTGGTTTCTAAGGTGACCAGCTGTTTAGAGCCGCATAGAGTTAAAAAGATTTTTATTGAATATTTATAATTATGAAGACGCCAGTCAGTGGATAAGCAAAACATGAGTCAACTCGCTCAAAACACAAAAACAAAGCAGCCAAGTAAATGTTGAGCTGAGTCAGAGCGGATAGGAATTTCAGAGATAGGTAGGTGGGTAAAATACACAGACGGGAACTCAGGCAAAAGGATGAGGTGAGCGAGAGAAGTGAGTTAATGTAGCGTGAACAGAGGTTGAATGAGATCTAGCAGATGCAAAGGAAAGCTCTGTATCACAGGTTGTAGCTATGAGCCAAGCCGGGATGAGAGGAACAGCTGAATGTGCTTTACAAAGCTGGCGAATGAGAGCGTTCAAAGCCCCGGGTTTGTCTGGACATGCTCAGGAAATACTGGAGATTGAAGTACAATCACAGTGCCATTTAATACATAACCATAGGAACCACTATGTTACAGCATTTGCATATCAATACTATCACCAATAACAAATAAGGAAGCGAACAGACAAACTGTGATGTGATGTCTTACTAAGATAACACCCACCAAAGTGTCCTTAATGTTTTTTGGTCACAGATTCTAGTCTTTAGCATCTGTGGATTGCAATGGCAACAGGGCAACGTATGCGTTGGATTTGTTGGAGAGCCTTTGCTGTGATGTAAAGGGAACAATAAATATTGTACTTCATCACATATACTGGTTACAATACCTGACTTTAATAGGGTGGTTGAATTTTAGAAGCATCCATAAACCAGCGAGTATGAGAGGCCCATTTGAATAGAGAATAAAGCAGGCAGTGGTGAGACAGGAAAGTCTGTATAAACTGTATCCTTATAACCAAACAGTAATGGTTGTTTAGGCATTTGGCAGAAGGTGTAAATTAATTGTAAAACAATTTCTCACTGTTTTTAAGTTTCAAAGGACAATGCGCTTTCTCCCCAGACTCCCCAGACTCTTAGGTATTTATAAATGTGACCTGCTCCAATGACCTCCACCGTGCCTAATGGTAATGTCCAAAGAAGAAGAGGGCACAGTTCCCTTATGACCAAACGACATGACTTTAGTCTTGGCAGCATTTTATTCTAAATTTGGAGCTCTAGTGTCTTGAAGTAAGGTACATAAACCCTGATGAATTATTTTTGAGTTGCTGCATTTTTGTTTGTGTAGTTGAACTTAAGAATTATGAACACTATGAGAAATATAATGGGTCTAACTTGATATGGCAACATGCCAGTTAGTAATCGAAGACCCCAATACTCTTAAGTGTTTTTACCATGATAGAGTGATGATGATCTTTTTTGACTTTTGGAGTCAAACATCCAGTGCAGATGCTACGACAGCTAATATTTTCACAATGGCGGCAAAAGCAATACGATATGCTAAAGCTTACAGAAACGGCAATGAAGATCAGTGGAAAAGAGTGTTATTGTGTAATGAAATGAAAATGTTTGGGTCCATCTGTACTGTATGTCATACATGGTGGGCAGCACGGTGACTCGGTGGGTAGCACTGCTGCCTCACAGCAAGACTGTCTCAAGGTGACTGTCTTAGGAACGGCCTGGGTCCTTTCTGTGTGGAGTCTGCATTTCCTCCCCGTGTCTGCCTAGTTTACTCCGGATACTCTTGTTTCCTCCCACAGTCCAAAGATGTCTCTAAAAGTGGCCCTTGTGTGTGTGTGTGTGTGTGTGTGTGTGTGTGCCCTACGATAGATTGGCACCTCAGTTGTTCCTGCCCTTGTACCCAGGTGTTGCCAGATGGGCACTGGCTGGCCCGTGACCCTATGTGGATTAAATAGAAGATAATGGATGGATGGACGGATGTTATATTTGGTCAATATACCATTGCTAAAACGATAAATCTAATGTTGGCCTTGACTTGATTTACACAGTACTGTAAATCAAAACAACACTAACTTGCTGCTATTAAATCAGATCACTGTGTTGCTAAGCATGACACGATCTAATAAATGTCAATAGAACGTTCAAGCAAATTACAGCAAGCAAACAATTACAGACTCACCAACTTTACAGGAGATTATACAGTAAAAACATGCCATAAGGTGCTGTGCTGTGACACAGATGAACAAGGGGTGTATCTGTCATAGATGGTGTCATCAATTCCGTTATTTTATGCCGTTAAAATATTATGTCTAATCTAATCAAACATAATGCCACTAATGAGGGCTTACCTGTGGACTTGCACGCTTTTGTATTATGAATATGGAAACAGATGATAAGAGTCTTAAACTTTGTTTCCCATGTATTTAACAGGTGTGGTCTTCCACTATCGAGCTCCTTATGACCGTTATGCCTTGTCATTCCATGACGCTAAGCAGGCATGTTTGGAAAACTCTGCGCAGATCGCCACACCCGGTCAGCTGCAAGCCAGTTTTGATGATGGTTATGACAACTGTGATGCAGGCTGGCTATCTGACCAGACAGTAAGGTGAGTCCCACTTAGTTCTGCCATCATGTGCTTATTGGAAATTCACTGCCTTGAAACACGGTCTTAAATGCTAGTTGTTAATATTGATATGAAGACAGCTTATAAGTGAAGTAATACAAAACCTGCGAGGAACAATCATTAATCAATACAGTGGATTCCGGTTAATGGGACCAGCCGCTTATTCGGACCAAATCCTAAAGTACCATAACAAATCCTACTATATACGTGTAATGTTATTCGCTTATTTGGACCAAATTTCCACTTAATCGGACCAAAGAACGTGGCAGCGATTAAGAAATGCATAATATCCGTGAAGAAACTCTTCGTGTTTGGCATAACTACCTGAAAACTCCTGAGTTTCTCCCCAGCCCAGCCACAGCAAAAGGTAAGTTCTTCAAACATTGACTGGAATTTAATAAGAACTTGTTTTTTTACAGTATTAAGCTTCCTATACTGAGTATCTATACATTGTGTCGTAGATCGTTTCGAAAACCTTGTTTGCAAATTTATTTTTCAGGGAATAAGGTTCGTAAGTAACAGTAGTTCTTGTTTGTACGTTCGCTATACGTGTAAATCATACAATAAAGGTTTAATAAACATTTAATA
>JAUZST010016269.1:0-34351 GCA_034779995.1 Parotocinclus haroldoi
ACTGTGGCAGCTTGGCAGAGGTGGGATTTGAACCCTGGACCTTCTGGTCCAGAGTCCAGTCCCTTAACCGCTAGGCTTCCACAGTCCACAGTTTTCATTAGGA
Organism: Parotocinclus haroldoi; assembly: GCA_034779995.1. Classification (NCBI taxonomy): domain Eukaryota; kingdom Metazoa; phylum Chordata; class Actinopteri; order Siluriformes; family Loricariidae; genus Parotocinclus; species Parotocinclus haroldoi. The sequence goes on from JAUZST010016269.1 coordinate 104, forward strand.
TAATGCTCACCCTAACATTACTTTCAAACGTTTTCTTCAATGCCCAGCTATCTTATTAGGTATCCAGGATAGAGGCAGGCTGGTGGCCTGTCAGTTTCATTGCACAGTTTTCCTTAATATCTTACATCTAATATTGTAATCACTTAAATATACTGCTCACAAAAATTTGGGGATACGTAAAAAGAAGTTATCCCATATTTTTTGTGAGCGTTATATATCATCATTACATACATACACAAGCTGAATTTGACTCCAATAACTTCTATTGATCAGGTTTGTTTTTGCCCAATGAGTGTATCTGGTTGCACTCTCTTTCTTGCCAGTTAGTATATTAAAACCCAGATTCTTATGAAGTTGGGACGTTGTGGAAAACATAACATAAAACCGAATATGATGATTTGCAAATCATTTTCAACCCATATTCAATTGAATACACTACAAAGACAAGATTTTTAATGTTCAAACAGATCATCTTTATTGTATTTAGCAAATGTTCACTTTGCAATTTGATCCCTACACGTTTCAAAAGAGTTGGGACAGGGGCAACAAAAGACTGGGATAGTTAAATAATGCTCAAAAACACCCGTTTGGTTCATTCCACAGGTGAACAGTTTAACTGAAAACTGGCGAGTGTCATGATTTGGTATAAAGGGAGCATCCTCCAGAATTTGAAGAAATCTCTGCATGTAAGCAGCAAGTCCGAAAATCAGCATTGATTGTCTGTGACCTTCGATCCCTCAGGTGGCATGGCATTAAAAACCGATATCATTTTGTAATGGATATGACCACATGGGCTCAGGAAAACTTCAGAAAACCATTATCAGTGAACACAGTTCATTTCTCCATCTACAAGTGCAAGTTAAAAGTCCACCATGTAAAGTGAAAGCCATATATCAGCAACACCCAGAAACACCACCGGCTTCTCTGGGCCTGAGCTCATCTGAGATGGACTGATGCAAAGTGGAAAAGTGTCCTGTGGTCTGACGAGTCCACATTTCAGGTTCAAAAGCCAACATCTCTGATGGTATGGGGGTGTGTTAGTGCCTATGGCAGTTAGTGCCTAACTTGCACATCTGTGAAAGCACCAGTAATGCTGAAAGGTACAAACAGGTTTTAGAGCAACATACGCTACCATCCAAGTAATGTCTGTTTCAGGGACGTCCCTGCTCATTCTGCACGTGTTACAACAGCATGGCTTCCTAGTAAAAGAGTACGAGTACTAGACTGGCCTGCCTGCAGTCCAGACCTGTCTCCCATTGAAAACGTGTGGGGCATTATGAAGCGCAAAATACGACAACGGAGACCTCGGGCTGTTGAGCATCTGAAGTTGTACATCAAGCAGAAATGGGACAGAATCCGTGCCCACAAAGCTTCTACACAAAGTTTCCAAACACTTCTTGAGTGTTGTTAAAAGAAAAGGTGATTTAACCCAGTGGTAAACATGCCCCTCTCCCAACTTTTTTGGAACGTGTTGCAGGCATCAGTTTCAAAATGAACGAATGTTTGCGAGAAAAAAAACAAAAGTTTATCGATTTGAAGTCTTTGTAGTGTATTCAATTGAATATGGGTTGAAAAGATTGCGCAAATCATTGTATTCTGTTTTATCTATGTTTTACACAACATCGCAACATAATTGTTATTGGGGTTGTAGATGAAAACAAACAGCGAGATGAATTCAGGGGTATCTTTGTTTTAATTACATAAAACCTTGTGCAAGGATTTTTTTTTCCTTGCTACTGCTCATCAAGTTTTACAAATTCAATTAGCGCAGGTGTGGGGGTTAATGCAATGTAATGGATGCCATAATGCTGCTGTGTGGCAGAAATGAGATGCTTAATAGGGCTAAAACTCGCATGTGCATGAGAGGAAAAAATACGCACTGATGATAATAACCAATTTAGTGTCAAAGACTGGCCCATGGGAGGGAAAGTCATTTGTTGATCATGCAGTATACTATAGTGCAAAGCTTAATATCTCAGGCCTAACTCTTTAATGAAATTACTGATGGTGTAAAATTGTGGCATGAATAATAAGTCTTTGTTAAATGTCCTTTAAGGATCTCTATCAGAGAATGTATTAAAGCAAATAGTTCTGCATTCATGAACCTGTACGAACCAGCTATCTTTTTACATGAAATTGGATTAAGAGTTAAATCAATGCTCATTTTCTGCATCCTTTATTTGGAGTACATATAATCAAGAGTGCGCAATATTTAAAAAAAGACAGCTTCATATTGTTGATTAACCCATCTCTCTCAACTGCTTCAATTGGCACCGGGTCTTTTGTAATGTAACTGACAGCATTTGTCATGTCTCAACTGCTTTTTGTCCTAAGGCACTTTGTTGCAGAATGATTCCGTAAGGGTTTGCTTAGTGTGTTTTTGTGCTAGTACCTTGGCTTGTTTAAGGCTTCTGTTGTTTGTCATATTCGGTACGAAGATTAAGTTCACACCTGGTGAAACAAGTTAGCTGTCAAGCTGTCTAACTACATAGCATTTCCCGCTTAGTTTGCAGATTGCCGTCGTTCGAGCAACATTCGTCTTTCTAAAACCAAACCACCTCCAACCATTTTAAAATACAGTACATTTCCCACAATCCACTCATGGTCCTCACCCTACAGAGCTCAGAATAAGTAAAAAAATACTCCCTATATGCAACTTAAAAAATCCATAATATACATCTAGGGCAAACCTACTTTTACCAGATAATTGGCAATTGGTATAATTAAGAAAGACTGACAGACAGACAGAAAATGTGGTAAATATGTTGAAATGTTACCACACCTTGTTCTAATTTGGTACTAACACAGAGGTACTAACCACCTCTCTATACCGTAAGATCTTTTGTGCTATGTTTCTGTTCTGATGCCCTAGACTAGATAATCAGAAATAATGTATTTAGCCACCCCATGTAATTTGTGAGCTCTGTGGTTTTAGTGACACTTACAGCTCAACAAATTCATAATATGAAATATGAAGACATGGAATTTACACAAACAACTGTTCCCAGAAAAATGGCGTGTATAAAACACCGCAGAGACCCTCAATACAACACTTACATAGGTCTCTACCTTCCAACAAATCAGTTAATCGGCTTACTGCTCTGCCCTCCAAAAGCAAAGACCATAAATTAATTTGTTTGCCAAATGTGATGAACGACTTGGCTGATTTGCACTGAGCCCTGACCTTAACTCCTTAACCCCTTAACGCCTGACCTCGCAGTCATATTACAAAATGTAATTGATGCTATTCTTGGAAAAGTTTGTAAAAGCAGCTTCACTTTGTTTTATTTTATTGCAATGTGCTGTTTGACAAACATTGTGCTGTTTAAAGAACTAGGAGAGACCGTAAGTACAGATTAGCTTCCCATTGTAGATTTGGTTTCTAATCTGGTATGCTGTCCTTTACCTCAATTTTTGCCTAGCAATAAATTCATAAGGCTGTGTATCTAAAGCTGATAGTAAAATCGAATTTGTTTCCACCATCAGTTTCTTCTATTCCTTCCACACGTAAGATCAATGCCCAAATAAATCCCATTTGCAGCACTTCAGTGTTGTAGATGTTGATTTTGTTTCCCAGTCATGATACACTTTTTGATTGTTATTTTCAAAGTGCTTATTTTCAACTAAGAAGCTCTAAATATATCCGTGTCAATTGAAGGAGAAAACTATTTAGTTAATGCTGTATTGCACATTAATTTGCTGACACTGAATGCTCATACTGCACTGTAAGCCCGCAAGAGGTCCTTCATCACAAGGATATGCCCTTGCTGAAAATCCATTTTTAAATATCAATTGCGTAAGGGCTTCTATGAAAAATTTACCATTTCGGGTTTTTTTTTTTAAGTTTGCTCTCAGCAAGAAATTCTCACTCATGAGATTAATTTTGTCCAAATATTGGCACAGTCTTTTGATCAAGAAAGGCACAGATCTTATAGAAACCACGTTGGGCTAGTAAATTTGAGTTGTGTTTATGGCAAATTCTCCAGGATTTATTTAGTTTATTTATTTATTTTGTTTTACTTATTATTAAATAATAAGTAATAATAAGGTTATATTCATAACCTGTGAATACTCATGTGAAAGCTGAAGTATGGATTATGGATTATATATTTCATACCCAAATATAAGCATAATGAACAAAAATATAAATGCAACACTTGTTTTTGCTTCCATTTTTCATGAGCTGGTCACAAAGATCTAAATCTATGTACATAAAAGGTCTTTTTACAATATGCATAATTACTAATTATTATATTACAGCTGCACCACCATGCCTTGCACAAAAAATAAAACAAATCATTACACATAAGATAGAAACCCAAACAAATTTGGAAATAAAAACCAACAGCATTTTAACTGGACCCTTTAATGTTTGAATTGGTTCCCTAAAGAATCGGTTTGAGTTCTGAGGTTCCACTTATTCTTTGCTTACTGCCTCCTAAGACTTTTCTCCTGCAAGCTTCTCATACTGTGATTTAACTTTGATCTCTGTTCTGATTTCTGACTGCATGTTCATCTGTTCCTTTGGATCCCTTTGCTGCATTACGTCCCTGCTTGTGTGTTGAACTCTGCTTGCACCTTTGACCATGATGTGTGCGAGCCCTTTTCTATTCTTATAGCATTTTTATATAGCTTAACAGTAAACATTGAGAACCAGTGTCACGTTGGACTGGGTCAGTCCATGGATAGCTCTTTGCCCAGCAATAGTAACTCCTGACCCCCAGGCCCCCCGTTACTGAATGATTTTGGGAAGTCACGAGCTTGACCTTGTCTATCAACCCACCTACTGACATGAACATTCTGTCCTGGAAGCCCTCCAGGTGAACCACCTGCTCGTTTTGGCATTGCCTGACAAGTATGCTACAAACATGACGATATTAAAGGCTTCCTTTATTAATGTTCCCTGTATTTTGCGACTCATTCTACTAGCTTGGATAAATTACAGCTTTCTTTGTGCTCAGTTTTACTTCAGACTAGATCTCAGAAGAACCTACAGTCTCGTCCTGCTATGGGAAGGTACTGTGTGAAAGTGCATTTATGACCAACAAGAGTCATTGTGAATATGCCCTTGGGTCTCTTTAATGCCACTTGATTTCCTAGGCTTTAATCTATGACGTGCTGTGTAAAATGCTGGGGTCATTTGTGAAGGTGTACACTGATGACATCCTATTCCAGGGAATTTCGTACCTGGTCTATCACGATCCTTGTACATGTCATCAGCCCCTTAGAGGCCACTGTAGTTAAGTATAGACACTATTCTAAGTATATCTGTAATCTCAGTGTTGAATGGCTGCAGCCCAAATGAGTGAAAGATGTGTTATTTAGGATCAGGTAGTAAAGTAACATTGTGGCTTGTATTATGGTCACACTGAATAGCTCATGCATCCTCAAATGGACCTCAAAACTCCATTTGTGGTAGAGGTGAACATGTCGGATGTCAGAGTTGGGGCTGTGCTGTCTCAACAGCAAGGCAACGCTTGATTGGCCCTTAAAGCTGCCGTTGAGTCGCGGTGACCCTGGTTAAAGGGGAAAGAGCATTTCCCGCATTTATACAGTCAACTTCCTGTTGAAGGACTCCTCAGGCTTGTTGCTCAATTTTCTTCCCTTGTATCAATTTATATATTTTTTTTTTATCCCTCTCCCTCAAGCCTTCCACAAGAGCAGGTATTTTGGCTTTAGTGGCATACCAGGTGACAATTTCAGAGATCAGAGTTCACCTGAACTGTTTCTCAGACTTTCTTCAAAAAGCTTGCCCTGGCTGTCAACTCTACTTCCCCATACCACCTGCAGTCAAACAGGCAGTTTGAATGTGTCAATCAGGAGCTTTGTAAAAACGCTGTTCTAACCCATTTCATGCTTACTCATGAACCTCCATGAGGAGCACTGCTGGTTAAACTCAAATTAAATACTGGATCCTGTCCTTATCTGGGACTTATATTCTTCACACCCAGATCACCTAGCTCCACATTCACAGTCACCCATGGCAGTCACTCAGCCTCATCACCCCTTGGCCTTGGACACTTTGCAAGGGGTTATCCTATCTCATCCAGCATCCTGAACTCCATTTTTGTCAAACCTCCTCACACATGCAACCTTAGCCTAGCCTTACTCTTCCATATTCAGATTTACTAGCCTACCGATTACTTGCACACCTTGAGAAGTGTTTTTTGTGTCACTGAGCATTCCTTTTCACTCCATTTTGCCTTTAATTAATTGTTTATTTCCTACTTCATTTGCTTTATTCGAATGCTCTTTTGGATGTGCTTGTTGAATTTCATCACTTTCTGTGTTTTGAGCTCAATATTGAAGATGTGACCACAAACTGTGTAAGCCCTATTCAATTTTGATTCTTCTTATATCGGCTTCCATGTCCTCCCTCACCACATTTTAATTTATTTTATATTATTTGTTTTGATTGCCTGTGCTTGAAAAAGATTTTATAGAATGTTTTCTTGTTCTTGGCTCCGTCTTTAGTTTAGCCTGACATCCAATAACTAGACCAATAACTTTGTTCTCTTAAAAAACTCTAACAGCTATATTTCTCTGCTGAACTGCTTCACAACTCATGGAATTCGGTTCTTGATGCATTTTTATGACAAAATATTGTTTCAGCACTTTTTTTAGGCAATCAGTGCAGGTCTCTGGTAAAATCCAATGTAAACTTTCCTGTGTTTTTTTTTTTCTTTTTTAAAATAAATTGTTCGTGCAAATAAGTCGCATGAAAGTTGGTGATAAAACAAAAACACTGTGAACCACGATAGTGCTTAAAATTTTAACGTATAATAAGCGCTTGAAATTTCATCTGGAGTTTTTTTGTGTATACATGGTGTATACACTTTGATACATTTTTTTTATTCGCTAACTATTGTACATTAGGCTATTTTCTGATTTATACAAAGCGCAAGGTTTAATCCGTATTACATTGATTTATTGTGAGCCCCATATGTGACACAACAACCATCAACTCGCGTAGTGGGACTTATTTCATAGACACCTTGTATGCAGGGTTTAAGTATACAGTTCAACTCCATTTATACATATACTGCCCTATACAGCGTGTCTGTATATTTGATATATTTTACATGTGAAATGAACAGCATTTAGCAGATGCCCTTATACAGAGCGACTTACAACTCATACATTCTCATACATCTTACAATTCAAGCAATTGTGGGTTAAGGGCCTTGCTTCAGGACCAAACTGTGGCAGCTTGGCAGAGGAGGGATTTGAACTCTGGATCATCAGAGTCCAGTTACTTAACTGCTAGGCTACCGCAGTCTCTCTGTTCATGTTATTCGTTGTGGGTCGAATTCTCTTGATAGTCGTTTTCAGCTCTTAATGTGACTTAGGGAACGAGTTAACAACCATAAATACCCAGGTACCACTGTATGTGGATGTAATTGACTTAAATTAGGGGACTTGCACTTCCTCTGGAAACACATTAATATAAAGGTCAAATTAATTAATGAAAATCTTCTATTCAGGAGAGGTAGGTAAGTGTACTGTAGCTTCATCCGGCTTAGTTTTATGTTCTGTTTACATGGATCATCTCCTTTTCTCATAATGTTTTTTTTTTATGGTGTAGGAGGGCAATGGAGACAATCATGATAGAGCGTTTACTACAATTGTAGGCCTGAATGTATGCTAATGGATAGATAGCAGTTGGTCATGCGTATAAAAGCTGGGTGAATTCTATAGTAAATTCTCTAACAGAGGAAATGAAGCAGGGATGATGAATTGCATGGAAGGATTGCTCATCGAGAGGGGATCCGCGACAGGGAAAGGAAGAGAGGAAGACAAAGAGATAAGAGAGGAAATTAATGTAAAGGTGGTGCAGATGAGTGAGGATAAGACACACGTGACAAGAAGGCGAATTTTGATGCCCGTCCATGGAGTATGCCATCGATTTCATTCAGTCCTAAAGCTCCCAATTTTCATTACACTGTTATATTGGTAATGCAATTACATTCAAGTATCTGCTTAAGCACTTCGATTTTTTTTCTTAATACATACACATTTCTTGTACATTTTTTGTTCTAGATTTAAGCAGTGTCACAGACTATTTTTTACCTGCTACTAGCAGTCAGCCATTCAGAAGATAAATTAGTCCTATTAATCATATTGGTTTCACTTCTAAACTGGAAACTCTTTTTTTTTTTTTTTTTCTTCTTTGGGAAAAGGAGAGCAGTGTTTAAAATTATTTTTTGGCAAATCAAATGGGTACTAACAAGCTATATTTGCTTGCCTTTATTTTTCGGTGCTACGGTTGGGAAATTGCAATTGAAAGTGCAGTGTTTAAATATGTTTTTAGAGATGTTTCCCTTCTAGTGAACGTAATTAGAATATTCATTTTGAGATGTTCTCGTTTGCTAACTAATTAAGTTGCTAACTATTTAAGTCAGCTGCTCAAAACTTGTGTTTAGTTGCCATGATTTCTCCAGGTCAGTAATTTGTTATTTAAGTTTATGCAGTAGAGGCCAAAAGTCTGAGGCCACTAGCAAAAACTATTTTACAACCCCAAATCAGAAAGTTGAGAGAGTTAGAAAAATCATATAAAAAATACAGTGTCTGTTACATTTATTTCTATGTAATTGTCGACAATTTAAGGCCAGTTTAATGTTTTGTCTGTCAACTTAATTTAATTTGTAGATAAACAATCATTCCTGCAACACATTGCAAAAAAGAGTTGTAATGTTGTTGTTCTGTCTCACCACACTTAAATATGTTTTGGCACAGAGGATACCAAGTGATTTGATGTTTAAGGTGTTATTTTGTCTTATTGTTCCTGCAAACACATTTTAAGATGTGCAACAATACAAGGTTGTGGTCATTGCATTTTTTGTTTGAAAAATTCGCCACACATTCTCTATTGTTGACAGGCCAGTCTTGGTAGTTACCTGTACTTTTTCTTCTGCAGTTATGTCTCTGTAATGTGTGCAGCAAGTGGTTTTGCATTTTATTGAATGCCGGTTCTTGATGCAGTGCCACCTGGGGAAATGAAGATCATGGGTGTTCAGATTAAGCTTGTGCCTTTTGGTCTTTATGTGCTGAAATTACTCCAGATCCCTTAAATCATTTAATGATATATTCTGTAGAGGGAGAAATCTGCAAATCTCTTCCAATCTTTCTTTGAAGAACACCATGCTTAAACATTATAGTAATTTTCACGCACATTTGTTATGAAACTGAAGATCCTCTGGCCATCCTAGCTCAACAAAGACTCGTGTTTTTTTTGGATGCTGCTTTTGCACCAAATCACGACAAGTCACCTGTTGACATCACATTATTAGATACTTTTCTTTTTTTTATATGAGTTTTTCATACTATCAAACCTTTTTTTCTAATTTGGGGCCGAATGTAACATTTTCTTAAATTCAATACAATGTTCTTAATTAGGAATTGTATAATTAACGTAACCATTTGAGATAACTTTTGATAAATATCAGACTTGATTAATTTTCGTATGTAGAGTTTGGTGTGCGCTTGAGCTGCCGTGATCCATGTTATCCTATTTCAAAGAGCATCTTGTGATGTTGCTGAATGCTTGTTTTTTTTCCCTCTTCGACTGTTTCCTGTAAAAACTCCATCAGGTGACAGTAAAGATACTTCTTCTAAGAACTTCTGCACTGTCCCATGAATTATTTTGCAATGATAGTAATAATAATAATAATACATTGTATTTGTAACGGACTTTACATTTCAAAAAAATCTCAAAGTGCTACAGCATAAAAGCAAAGAAAATCAGAGACAATCATTAAGAACAAGTACATAAAAACAACATCAATGTCGTAGTAGGCCTTTCTGAATAGGAAAGTATTTTTTTTTATTTTTTTTTTTGGAAAGACACCACGCTCTGTGGTGCCCTCAGGAAGTCTGGGAGGGCATTCCACAGATGTGAGGCAACAGCTTGAAAATCCCACTCTCCCATAGTCTAGAGTTTAGTCCTGGGCTTTGACAGCAGTAAGTGTTGGTTGACCGAAGGAATCCTTCTCCAGTGACATAGTGGTTACTTAAGCGTCCTTGGTTTCTGTGAAAGACGCTGTATAAGTCTAACTTGGTAGCGGTAATAATAGTAAAGTTGCCTTTCAGCTCCAGTTGCCAGAATCCACCTGTATGGAGTTTGTATGTTCTCCCTGAACCCGTGGCTTTGGCTTTCTTGGGTAACCCAAAACCCAAGCAGATCATTTGTGAATCACATAGCAACACATGCACTCCATGAAGTCAAAAGTCTTCATATAGTATTTATTTAGTAAGCACTTGGACCCAATTATCATGAGCCAAGATTTCACAAGACTGGTGTGCCCCAACATTCTTGGCCTTCCACCAGCCAAAGATTTGTATCCACTGCGTATCAGTCGTACCTGATCATTGTCCACAGATAATTAAAAAGTGCACATCACTGGAGTTGGATCAACCTTGATTCTCAGGTGTCCTAGAAATGATTAAAACCTAATCAAAGACAAAGGTCAATTGGTATACTTGTGCTCGCCTGCCATTTGTTGCTGGACTAAATGAGGCCAGTGGAAAGGGGAAGAGAGATGGAGAAAGACGCAGCACTTGATTACCCCTTTTCATGCACTTTCATTTTCTCAAAGGAAGCATTCATATGGTGGATGTCTCGCAACTGACGTTAGGAAATGACATTTCTTTAACTCGAAAACCTTTAATCCGTAACATGGCAATATGTTTTTCTTCAGGAGAAAGAACTGGAGGAAAAATGATATAATCCCCTGCAGAATGAAATGATATTGCTTATTCTTTTCATGCAATAGGCTAATCATAACAGGCTCTTCCAACTGGTCCAAAATGACAGGAAGATTTAATGGCTTAAGTCACAGAAATCTTTAATGCAGGTTATCCAAAAGAGTGTCACATACACAACGCATCACATCGTCTTCTGTATGGGTCTGTGTAGCTACACACTGGTCAAATAGTAAATGCTAAATCTTAAATGCTCAAAGCATGTACAATGAGATGTAGCCTTTGTCTCAATTCCCCAGATCTCAAACTGATCAAACATTTGTGGGATGTGCTGGAGCAATAGGTCCATTGTTTGGCTCCAATTCATAAGTAGTAAAGGCTGTAATGCTAATTTCCTGGTGCTGGTTACTACAGGGCGGTCTTGTAGAGTTCCTGCCTCAGTGGGTCTGTGCTGTTTTGCTCACCTGAAGAAGACCAACAGCCTAATTGAAAAAATGAAACTGGGAAGGCCACTAGAGGGTCTAAGAAGTAATCTTTTCTCCCAGAAGCCAGATTAATTACCTAAAAACCACCATTATATCCTCATGTTCACTAAGCATATCACTCCGCTGGCTGCAAGCCTAATTAACATGGACATAATTTATTCCCACTAGTATTCATTTATGAACAATTAAGAATATGCTCATATTGAAGAACATTTGCTCAAATTCCCCAACTCAAGAAGGACATGTGGCACAAACATTACAATTGCTATCTTTAGTTAAGCGTCATGACCTCATTTATGCTTCCTTTTGGATTTGGTGGTGCATGTAAAAGTAAGGATTTAGTTCATGCTTTTTTTTTTCTTTTTTTTTTCTGAAGTGTGAGCAATGCAAAACGATGGACATTCACAAATATTGTTAAAAATCTGTCCCCTGCAATGAAAATAATTGAGTAGAAACATTTGAACATTTTGTAAATATGTTCTGTTGTAGCTTCGCCATGTACTTAATAATCCAGTGAAAACATTCTTCCTGAATAACAATTGAAAATAATGTATACTATTCTTATAGAAAAAAGTAAACCAAAAGAAGCTTTAATCTGCTTCAATTAAAAGCAATTGTTTACTCGTTTTGCGCTCCAGCTAAAAAAAAAAAAAAACAGAGGATGTATGTAAGAGTATGTATGGGAACTTGGCGTATGATTGTGCTATCTGGTGTTTAAAACTAATTCTAATTGCATTAGATTGGGTAATTGTATATCTACACCATGCACATTGTGATAAATAAATGAAAAACTTTAGGGTTTGGTGTGCACTTGAGCTGGCGTGATCCATGTTATCCTGTTTCAAAGAGCATCTTGTCATGTTGCTGAATGCTTGGTTTTTTCCTCTTCAACTGTTTCCTGTAAAACTCGATCAGGTGACAGTAAAGATGCTTCATCTTCTGCCCTGTCCCATGAATGATTTTGCAACAACAATAATAATAGTAATAATAATATTAATAACAATAGTTTTATTTGTAATGCACTTTACATTTCAAAGAAATCTCAAAGTGCTACAGCATAGCAGAAAATAAAATCAGAGACAATCATTAAGAACAAGTACAGAAAAACAACAAGAAAACTAACATCTTCACACAAACACTAGGGATACAATCAATGTCGTAGCAGGCCTTTCTGAATGAGAGTTTTTTTTTTGTTGTTTTTTTGAAAGACACCACGCTCTGTGGTGCCCTCGGGGAGTCTGGGACACATTTAAACCCGATTTTACTCTGATTACTCGTGTGTCTTTTTCCAAGTCAGATTTATTAACCAATTTCCTCATGATATTTTTGGTAATATTTAAAATGGCCCAAAATGTTTGCTTCTTATTTGGATTTCTAGCTGTACTAATCGTTTGCATAATGTCGTCATGTTATCAACTAAGGAAGGTATGTTTTCCCATAATGTAAATGAGATCAAGGGTAGCATTATATTTATATTCAACAGGCACTTTATTAGGAACACTATACAATAACTGGGTAAGGCATTCCTGTTTTCGTGCCTTTGCCTCATGGTTTACACACTGTGCATTCTAAATGCTTCTCGGCTCACCCCATTGTACAGAGTGGTTACTTGAGTCAGAGTGGCCTTTCTTAGTTCACAGAACCGCCCTGATTATTTTTCTATTTTGCACAATTCTGATTAAACTGTAGAGCCCCCTTATTACAGTAATATTCAAACCATCCTATCTGGCATTGCACTGCACTGCTGCCACATGATTGGCTGGTTAGATAACTGCATGAATGTGTACATGTTCAAGTGTCACTATTAGAGTGCTCGGTGAGTGTCAAGTTAAAGTGTTAAAAATCAGTTTTTCTACTTCAGTCTCAGAGTGCCATCAGCCAGTACAATTTATTTTATTTTCTTTTACTTCAGAAAACCAGACTGCAATTAACACTTACCGTGGTTGAAGCATGGTTCTTATCAACACTCCATCGTTCCAACACAACTACATTTGCAATTTTTCGTGCAGCAGCCCTCTTGTTTTGGCATTCCGTTCTTTTGTTACCTCTCATGCTAAGGTACATTTAGGTACAAAGGCATTCTTAGCGAGATTTGGCCTTACTATACTGACCAGCAATCATGTTCTTTCAGTCAATTTCCACATGTTAAATGTACTGTCTTTAAAAACCTCATCCTGCATTACTGCTGAAAATAGATTTGCAAATGGAAAATGCTGTTTGCTCTCTCCTGCCTCCATGACTAGCATATCAAACACTCGTTCTCTGGGCCCATGGCGGCCAAGATCAGTTGAACTTGTAAAAGTGAGCCAGAATATTAAATATGATAAAATGTAGTCGGTAGGGCTTTGTGTTATTTGTACAGCTAGAAGCGATATAATCCACTCCCTCTATAATCACTACCATCACAGTATGAAGGCCTGCTTATTATTGTATTTCATTTCAAACGTAAAGTGTAATTCTTGCTTTCTGATGCAAAGCGTCTCTCATCCTCCGTTTTGTCTAAGAGAGTGCACAATGAGTGTCTGGACCAATCATACCAACACACCACGCTAACACACCATTACAACTAAAGTGTTACTGTAGTGCTGAGAATGATCCACAAATCAAACAGTATCTGATCTGTGGGGGTTTTGACCATTACGGAAGAGAACAAAGGGGACCAACAGGGTGTGTAGAGATACGAATGGACTACACTGAAATTGTAGAACTACAAAGTGTTTCTGTATGCTAAATTGAACTCCTAAATTGGACAGTGACTGCAGAAATAAGGAGGTGTACCATAATAAAGTGAATGGTAAGTGTGAATAGCAAAGTAATAAAGTATTAGTTAATATACAAATTATGATTACCTATGCCAATGGTAATGCAAAGTCAAACCTGCTAGCCTGTTTATAAAAAAGAATAAAAAATGAACATGACTATTAATTTTAATTGCCAACCATACTTTAAAAAGTGCATGTAAAACATTTACAGTCATACCACATTAAGCAACCAATTCGTAACTTAACTTTTAATTTAGTGAAGTGTCGGCATTTATCACACAAGCGCACAACTCATTCCAGCCAAAACACAGGAGCATGTCTTAGTCTCACAAAAGTTTCTTGTCTATTTTGTTCATCTACAGCACTGTAGTTTTGGGCAAATAAGGCATCATGGACCCTAAGAAAGGTAGTGATGCCAGCTAACCGAAAGGAAAATGGCAAGAATCACTGCATGGTACAATACTCTTAGCTAAGCTAAGGAGCAGCACTGAAAGTTCACCAGTTGGATACGCAGTTTGTTTTTCGCTTTCAGTACGTTATTGGATAAGTTACATGAGATATTTAACACTTATTATAAAATTAACTTATCTTAATAGTGTTGCACAGCCGTGAGTTACTGTGTAGTAAGATATTATGTATCCAGTATAGATTATACTAGACTTTTTAGTTTACAATACATACAGTTTATGATTCAATTTATTTGAATCCTTATGAGAAATAAGAAATAATGATTTCTCGGTTCTTCACAAGCAAATTAACGACGAGCACTGATGTACCATTGCATTTAAATATATCAGTGACTTTAATTAAAAGAATACTTTATTTGAGGGGAATTCAGTCTTTAACTCATAAGTAGCAGAAAGGAAAGCTCTTTACCGAACTACATGTCTGAATCAACCAATTTGATTTCTTCCACTTTCTAGACTTTCTTAAAATGCATTTGGAAAATATAGAATGTGTCAATCTTTTTTTCATCCTCACCAAGTATGTTTAAATATTTTATTTGTGTTTTTTTGTGAATAAAATCTGTGAATCGTTTGAGTCGTTTAACACAGAACTCTATAGTGGACTATAGGATTTTTGTGCACTGCCATAGAGGGTAAATCATTTGAACCTTTGCCCATTTAAATAGAACAAATGCGAAATGTGCTGATTTTAGTCAACTTTTGAAACTTAGGAATAGCCCCTGATGGTTCAAAAATGTAGTATTTGTTACTATGTCCCATTAATTTATTCCCACCTTTCATGGAATTCATATACTTTATACTGACTGCTTAAACTCTGAATCTCTGAATCCTCTGCATGGAAAGTACACATTCTGTTTCTGACTGGCTTACACACAGTTTCAATAACTAGGTCATGTAGCATAAATGCTGAAGAGGATTTTGTTTTAATACTCATGTAATTGAATAGCTGTGCCTTGCATTTTAAAAATCGTTGTGTTTTTGTTACTGTTTGAGGCCTGAAGAGAATCGCACGTACTGATTCCATTATCTAAGTATAACATACTCTTTTTATAAACTGCTCGCGAAAATGAGGGGTTATTACAAATTGAAATATCCAATAATAAAATATCCCTAAGTTTTTGTTTATTAAATTATGTTAATAAAATATCCCAAATTTATGCTCAGTGGTCTTCCTGATGATATTGATCTACGAAGCTAGAAAGTTTACATTTATCATTTTGCCGATTAACAGTAAAATGTTAAATATAATTTTGGATTCTTTTATTATTTCAATATCTGGTTAACTACAACATTATCCATAAATAAACTGCACAGTGTCATGGATATAATACCTTACTGCTTTTACAATACATGTATAAACCTACATAGAAGGTAATTTTAAGTACGAACTTAAAATAATGATTTTAAACAAATTGCTTATTTGCTATTTGTGAGCAGTCTATGTTCCTGTTTATTTATTTGTTAGTTTAATACTGGTAAGCTTCTCTGTGATAAACCCATTTGAATTCTGGGGCAGGATTCTCAGAATAAAAGGGGATTAAGATGTTAGATTGCAGAGTTTAACATGGAGTGTAATTTTAGGGGGATGTGTTCCCAAGCGTGTTCAGTCTGTGCCATCCCTCAGTTTCCCTTGGACGGTCCCGATGTCTGACTTAGCCTGTGTGGAGTTTGCATGTCCACCAGTGTTTGCGCAGGTGTACTGGGTACTTTTGTTTCCTCTGACATTCCAAAGGTTAAGTTAGGTTATTTAACAAAGATTTGGTTGTTTGGTCATGGTTTCACTGGTGTTACTGGTTATTGACATAAGGCTGAAGTTGTTTTCTAATTAGCTTTTTCTGGTCCACCTTAAATGTTTTTAATGTTAAATCTGACTACTGTAATGTCATACACTTGGTGTTCCAACATGTTTTCCAATGAGGTGACAGATTAAGTTATTATGTTCATTAACAATGGCTCAGCAAATGTATTTATATATGGCAATAAATAGCCATTTGGCCTGCATCAGATTTTCTTAAATCAAAATGCTTCCAAACTGCAGACACAGCTCCTTTCTTGGGCGCAAGTTCTTCTTTTGCATAACCCATCTCACTTTCTTTATCATCCATTGGTTTTCAGATCTTTTGCCAGATTTAAGCACCATCTTTGCCAGCACCTTTGATGATCTCTCATTCTGGCAGTCCCTCCCCTCAAACATGGTCGGATGTCTGTGAAACGAAACACCTGATGTCAGAGAAATTGCCAAGAAACTCAGTTCTCGTTGGGTGGAGGGCTAGAGGGTTGGCTTGCTCCACTGCCTAATGCTTCACTTACTGACTTTACTTTTGAATAATTTTGACCCCCTCTTTCACCAAGACTGTCCAACATTTATGACTATGACCCCTCTCTCATCAAGACTGTCTATTCAAGAGTGTAAATATTATGTTCTGTGCTATCCTGTCGTGTGGTTTCTGTGTCACCCCAGCCCCCCTAAACCCAGGTGCGCTTGTCTTAAAATCTGGGAGCACAATCCTCATGTCCTTGGTTTGTTCCAACTAGAAGGCATTTCGATCTAATAATAATACATGTGCAATTCAAACTCCACTGTTTTTTTTTTAAGTAATCTCTGATCTCTTGTAGAATTAGTGAATTTTTATATGCACAAACAATCCAGTCTTAATGCGCTTATTATGTAACAGAGCTGGTCCTGTTGGTGCACTTTGTGTAATAAATTTAATCACTGATCTTTGGATATTTTAAGAGGAATGGCAAACTCTTTGCTTTACCTGACATCTGTAAATTTCAATGTCTGGCACGACTGGCCAGTACCTAAAGTGATCCTGCTGTTATGAAAGTGCATCTGACTGTCCATTACATCAATTTGGACCACATTTGGCACTGCAGGAGGCAAAGCGGGCAGCGTCCAAAGCTATTTAACGCTCCCGAATGAAAAAAGTAAATACTCCTGTCTCTATTTTGTACCTTGGAGTGCAGGGTTAGAGAGTAGGAATGTCAAATTTAGCATCTGTCCAACAGTAGAAAGGAGCTTTGTGGAAATTGCATGTCTGCTGATAAAGACAGGGTTGTTATTGTGGCGTCTGCTTCTCTGAAGTGGAGTAAATAACCCTAGGCCACTCTGCTGTGAAGTTTTAGTAGTGGTCAGCAGTGAGGAAATGTGACCCCGGCATTAGCAATGTCATATGAATGCACCAGCAACATGTTTATAGTTCAAGATGATCCATGTGAATTTAATACAGTCAAATCCTGCTTTCTAAACTGCTTTTCCAAAGTTTTTAAATTATTGCTATAACATATCAGACATGTTAATACCTTAACCTGCTACCCAATTCTACTAACCTATTATAAAGTATGATGGTATGATGGAATGTAAAATGGGTAAATGGTGTACCTCTGCCAACACCCTTCAAGTTAATTATATTCACTGGTTAGTTTAAAGGTTATGGCTTTATTTTAGCACGAATATACTAAACTACAGATCCAGTAGATAATGTGCACACAAGGAGAAGTAGGTGACATGATGACTACTGCTAGAGAGAATCTGGAAGTTCATGGTGCCTGTATATTATGATGATGTCACTGAAAGTAGGTTGGGTTTTGAATATACAGGTAAAAGGCTGCTATTTTCACATAGAAATGAATAGACATAGGCTCTCATCCTGCTATTTGTTATCCGAGCATTTCCCCAGATTAACGTACTTTTGAATAATAAAGTTTGTCTGTTCTTAGGAGCATAAATAAATGTATTGAATTAAAATGCAATCAATTTATTTATGCTCCATGTTGTTCCTGATGATATTGATCTACGAAGCAAGAAAAAGTTACATTTCTCATTTTGGCCATTAACGGTAAAACGTGTTATTTTGGATTATTATTATTATTTTGTAATAGAGTTTAACTACAACATTCTCTGGAAATAAACTGTGCAATGTCATGGCTATAATGCTTTGCATATTCTGCAATAGGTGTCTAAATCGATATAGAAAGAAATTAAATACACATTACAGACTTAAAAGAATGATTGTAAACAAATTGTAAATTTGCTTTCAGTCTTGATTTGTAGTTCTTGTATTAAGCCGTGCACTTGATAACTTGGTTACTGTAGCAAACATCTCAAAAGTATCATCTGGCTACTAACAATGGATTAGTTTGTTTTTGTTGAGATACAGTTTAAGGCGGCTTCATATTTTTGGAGAAAACATTCATTCTTGTTTTTTTTTTTTCCTTTATACTCTGTAAGATTATTGGAATGACATAGTAAAATTATTTAACAACAAATATGTGCCAACATACCACCCTCACCTATAACCACAAGGACTTAGCTGCGACTTTTCATTTGTGCTTTAGTCATGGGACTGTGGTAGCCTAGCGGTTAAGGCACTGGGCTCTGGAACAGAAGGTCCAGAGTTCAAATTTTTCTTTGTGAAATTTGTTCTTCTCAGCCTTGAACTCACTCACTTATGAACGTGAACATAACCGGAGAGAATATAGGGCTGGCTCAGAAGAGGCTAGTCAAACACGGTTGACTAACACGGCTTTTTCTAAAAGACTTCCCTTCTTGTAGTCTTGTTTGAATGGGCCGGATTGCTTGTTTTGGTTGAAGCCATGAAATTAAATGCAATACCCATGAAATGGCTACCAAACACATTTGGAGAATCTGAAACGCATTACATAGTAGCTCACAAAAGTGAGTACACCCCTCACATTTTTGTAACTGTTTTATTATATCCTTTCATGGGACAACTTTGAAGATATGACACATTGATACAATGTAAGGTAATCAGTCTACAGCTTTAAGTCTCTTGGGCATGGAGTTCTCTAGAGCTTCACAGGTTGTCACTGGAATCCTCATCCACAAATCCATGATGTCATCGCAGAGCTGGTGGATATTAGAGACCTTGCGCTCCTTCACAGAAGCTCAATAAAGTTTAGGTCTAGAGACATTCTTGTCAGTGGAGACATGCTTGTCCAGTCCAGCACCTTTATCCTCAGTTTGGGGTCGTTGTCATGTTGGAATTCTGCCCTGTGGCCCAGTTTCTGAAGGCAGGTGATTGTGCTGTGCTTCAGTATATCACAATACATGTTGACATTCATGGTTTCCTGAATGAACTGTAGCTCCCCAAGGCCGGCAGCACCCATGCAACCCCCAGCCATGTCTTTCTCACCACTGTGCATGTCTTAAGGCAAGACCATCACACACACTTAACACCATCTGAACCAAATAAGTTTATCTAGAGTCTGCTCGTCTTTAGCAAGCTGTTTGCAGGCTTTCTTCTAACCTCTAATCTAACCTCCGGATATGACACTGAGTATGTGCAGTCAACTTTTTTCGGTCGACCATGGCGAGGACTGTTGACAGTCTTTTTATAGATTGCCTAGGCCATCTTTATGTAGAGCCACAATTTTTTGTTTCATGTCCTCAGAGAGTTATTTGCCATGAGTTGCCATGTTGAACTTCCAGTCAGAGTGCGAGCGAGAGACAAAACCAAATTTAACACACCTGCTCCCCTTTCACACCTAAGACCTTGTAACATTAACAAGTCACATGATACCGGGAGGGGAAATGGCTAATTGGGCACAAATTGACCATTTTCACTTAGGGGTGTCCTCTCTTTTGTTGCCAGCACTTTAGACCTTAATGGTTGTGTGTTAAGTTATTTTGAGGGCGCAGAAAATGCACACTGTTATACAAGCTATACAAGTGGTGACAAAATGTGTACTCACTTTTGTGATGAACTGTATGCTTGAGGAAATGAAGAATGTGTGTATTTAATTATTAGGAATCAGTTAAATCAATTAAGTTAATGATCTGTATTTGTATATTTGTATATTTTCTGTCTATTGACTGGTTGTAAATTGGAAAAGCTTTGTCTGAGTCAAGTAAACCGGGAGTTTATCTGATTACCCAAGTGCATATAAACTTGCTGATCCGATTACTGACAAAAATCTGATTTTCTGTTTTTAATCGGCTTATTTAGTGCATGTAAACGCAATCCCTGTTACCATCTCTCTGCAGGAGAGAAACATACTCTTCTATATGCACGTATCACGGAAACATGATCCTAATCCACAATTAATTTCTGCTGATTGACTCGTGTTTTACAAATGTTTTCAAGTTTCACTTTGTTTTTTCTTGACAGATCCTCCAGCAGTGGAGCCGGTGTACACTGAGCTACGTTACGGTCTCGGTCGGGCGTTTACGCTAAACTGCCAGGTTTTGCGTGCCCACCCATCCCGCATCCTGAAGTATGAGTGGAAGCTAGGCTCGCGCTTGCTCACTATGGGCCACTTAGACAATCGAGATGACACAGAATACCATGTCAGAGCACTGAACCGTGAAGGCTATGGTGCCTACACCTGTGACATCAGCAATGAGGCCGGGGCTGGCAGATGTACCTTCCTTGTCAATGGTAAGTGTGTGCTTTACATTATTTGTGTTAGGAGGCTTACCTCAAACTCCCGGTCCGCTAGAGGCTCACCCCGGTAGCCGTTACAGAGCGTCCGGTGACGCCGTTTATATTCAGTGTTTAATTGATGACGTGATAACGAACACCTGGGGTCTCTACCATATACGTACGAGCCCTAGCGTTGTCACACACTAACTGCGCTCGGTTTTCCGCTCGCGATTTTGTAAGTGATCATTTGCGGCCAGTCGGTAACGTTCCGGGGTTTATAGTGCCGACAGGTGCATAGGGGGGCAACCCCTGAGGTATTTAGCGGTTCAGGGGCAGAATCAGGGTTTCTGTCCGCCGTCCCACGTTGGCTGGTAGCAGAGTCTCACTCCGGTCGGCTGCGTGACTTGATTTGAGACGTGCTTCATTCGGAAGTGTCCCAAATCGGTTCCTTCTGGTGCTTACTGCATGCTTGCCGCCGATTGGCGTTTGCGTCAGCTGTGGGTGCCATTCCCATTCGGGTCGCATCGCAGCTGCGCTTTTCCCCTTTTTTAGTTTTTGTAGATTGGAGAGCCTTTTGCTCTGCCTCTTCAGTTATTTCCCGATTATTGTTATACGTCGTGAGGTTCCTTCATTCCTGCATCGTTGGGTTCTAACACACATCATAATAATTTGGGTTTAGGTATTGTATTGTATTAAATGTAATAGAAGTTTTGTATTGTTCAAAATCGAATAAGGTATAGTAGATGTAAACATTTAAAATGTATTAAATGCACGATTTTATATAAATGGATCAATATAACAAAATAACCTTCTGTCTTAAGCAACTATTTACAGGTAATCGATAGTCTCAATATAGTCCTTTTTCCTGTCGACACGTGGGCATGGGTAGAACATGCACACATCTAGGATTAAACCAGGCATCTCTTGAACTTTGTGAGGCTTGACAACATGAACTACAAATTTAAGTGAATTTACTTGAGTGATTGGACAGGGGGTTTTTAGCAGCTTATTACCCAGAACATCAAACATCCTCCGCTGACTTGTCTTCTAACTACAGAGAATCCTGGTGTCCAGAGTTCCCCATGTTAACAGTGCACACTCTCCCAAACATCCATGTGGTTGAAAATAGAACAGGAATCTTAAAGCAGGTGTACCAGATAACCTCCTTCCATTACTCCACCGTCCTACCAGTTCTGGGACACATTTGGGCCCATTGTAGGTTCTTTCTACTGTGCTACGCATGGGGTAATGCTCTGACCAGTCTGAGACTAGGCAGTCCCATATGCAGTAGAGGCGCAGAATTGGTTTTGGCACACTCCCCTCTGGACTAACAATAACATTTCAGTGACCTGTAGCACAGTTTCTGTACTGTCAATTTGGATCAGACTGGACAGGATTCATTGCTCGTACAATGGATTAGTTTGTAGTTTTTCCCTCTTTAAAACACTTTTGGTAGGTAATGAAGACTGCTGACTGGGAGTACCCCACAAACCCATAATAATGTGTCCCTTGATAACATTTGCTCAGCTCTTTACTCCCGAATATGTCATTTACTGTACAATTACATCTCAGAGCTTCACATGTTCTGTTGTAATGACATAATCTACATATGTCACAGACATTTCCTTCGGACCCCAGGGAACGGTGTTACCGCCTGGTAAAGGGGCGTCGTATCACCTTTCACCAAATAGGCACACTACTTTTTTCTTTGACGATTCCATTTCCAACTCAGGCTTATTTCGCCAGGAAGCAGTAAGGAATATAAATCTAATTGATGAATCTGCTAAAGGTACGTTCCGTGGTGCATTCCTCTAGTTCAGAATGGCAGTCCTGTAGCCATGAGCCGTGCCTATAATAAAGCATTGCTGCATCAGTCTTCTGTTCTGAGACTGTCAGGTTGACAATTGCACATCTCTATGGAAGAAGACATGAAATATTCATGCAGTGAGCTTTATTTTAAGATTTTAAGCCAAGATGGACTCCCTGCAGTGACAACTTTCATTATGTGCTCAATGGGCAGCATGATTCCACATCAGTTACCCGAGTCTTTTAGTGACATAAGCAGACAAACACATACAGTACACAGGCAGACACAAATAAACACACACAGACAGACAGATCCTAATTGATATGGCACTTGTCATGGCTAATGCGTTGCTAATGTAGTTGGTTGGAAGTTGTTTTTTTTTCCCCATTTAATATAAGATAAGCCTTTATTAGTCTGTGATGGGGAAATGTACAGTTTATAGCAGCAAAGAGATAGCAATGCTATCTATAAATAGTAGTGGAAAAAGAGTAAAACAATTTCAATATCCACAATATACAACTCATAATCAGAAAACAGTTGATACAGTAAAGGGAAAAAATGCGTTTAATGTTCCTTACATTTACTTTGATTTTTATTTCAAATCAGACCATATGAACCCAGGATGTTTCATTTCATTTGTTAATAAACATAAAAATAATGATCTACCTTAAACATGCCTAGGCACGCATAATCTATTCTATAATATAGTGTGAATCCCATCAAATGTATTGAGTAGTTTTTTAAAAGTATAAATCGTTTAGTCTATTGACAAACTCATGGCATTGCTGCTCAGTTGGTTGTTTAATCTCTTACTAAACAGTGGTTCTATGTTTTCTTTTTGGTTGGCTCTTCTTTTATATATATATATATATATATATAGTAAATTAGAACACCACAAATGTTGTTCTTACTATTTGAATGACTATACCATGGCAAGAGACAAGGCATCTTTTACTTTTCCATGTGTTGGCATGAAAACAATAAAACTGTAACTTTCTGTCAGCTGTCATCCATTGTCTTGAATGCTTTCGTTATATGCGTATAACCGTTACAAATCTAATGTTAGAACTATTAACTATTAACCCATAAGTATAACTATTAATAATATAATGTGTATTATTTAGGAAAATCAAAGAAAATTGAGCAAATTTAGTTATGTAGGCTTCGTGATTATAATCCTGGCCTCAGGGTTGTCTTGTCAGATTGATTTATTTCTTTGACTTGCTCCATGGATTGCACTCATTGCATTATGTTGCATTTTGAAATGATTTATAGTTACAAAGCTCCTCTTGTATTTACCTGACCTCCACGCCTATGTGCTTCTGTCAATTTAAACACCTGCACACGTGTTACTTACACTTAGTCCAGTCTGTGAATTATGCATACGTCACGTAGTTAATTACTATAGTATGAGTTATGAAGCATTTAAGCAGAGCATTGCAACCAAAAGCACAATAAAGCACAGTTACGGTTTGCTCTGGCCTTAAGAGCGATAAGTCTAAGCCATAAATCTGGCTTTAAAGCAAAAAGCTACTCAAGGTTGTGCATTGCATTGATTTTATTACCGGTAAAGGTTCTTTGGCAGCCTTGAGTCATGTATATATTTTTTTTTTTTTATAAAATTGTGACAAAGGCAGTTTGATTAAACATAGTTGAACAAATGATTGTATTATAATTTTTTTTTTCTTTCATTTAATTTATTATTTTATTATTCTCAAAGTTCTCAAAGTAGCATTTCAAGATACATAATGTATGCAAGCGCAAATGAAAGACACCAGCACAAAAAAGAACTCGATAGGTTTGGCAAGTTCATGTGGATGGTTGTGTACGATGTGTTAACAATGTAAAGTCAATTCACTTGAATATGCAACTCCTTGTCATGCAGAAAAAGAGATGTTATCCATTCGTGAGTCCAGTTAAAATAAACCAGTGATAAGCAAACCAATCTGCTGGCAAAGCAACTCATAGCAAGGCATACAGGAAAATGTCAGAGAAGAGGGAGTATGATGTACAGTGAGACAGGTCTGTTCTCATAGGTTGCTTTTAACCCCTGTACCCTAGATGTTCTGCAAAGTTTGCACAGACTACTCTGACAAGGCAGACAAATGTGGTTCTTCACTGTCAGAACTGTCACAAGTTAGTCACAACGGCATATCACAAAAGAATAAGACAGACTATTGTAATTATACATGCGCTTGTCCTTATGCATGCAATGTTAACGTACTTTATATCTTTAATGTGGATGTATTTATAATAAAACTTAAATATATCTTAGGCTAAACATTGGTTTTATTTAAGAATGTTGTTTCAAACATTATGCATTACACCATAGTACTTATGGGAATCTTCTTATCTAAAACTACTCTATTATTGTTAACATTCGTAATAAATATACTGCTCACAAAAATTGGGGCGTGGCTCGAAATGAAATATCCCCAATAGAATATCCCCTAATTTTATAAGCAGTGTAGTTTTTCTCTAATGTAATTCTTCGTTCCTCCTGTTCAGCCTTGCATGAAGCCAGGACTCCACTTCTCCATTTTTTTGTGTTTGACAGTTTGTAAGGAATCTGCTTTTATTTGCGTCTTACAATTCATACAGTATTACAATCCAAGCCATTGTGATTACAAGGGTCTTGCTAAGTGGTACTGAGGTAACTGTGGAAGCTTGGCAGAGGTGAGATTTGAACCCTGGACTTTCTGGTCCATAGTCCAGTACCTTAACCAGTAGGCCATCACAGTCCAAAAATATACAGTTTATTAGTATTCCAACTAATAGTCTTACAATTCAAGCAATCATCAGCTAAGAGCCTTGATTAAATGTGGACTATCAGGTCCAGTCATATGATTTTGGAAAGCACAAACAACCTGTGTCACTAGTTTTTCGACCCAACTTCATTTCTTAATTATTTAAAAGGTCATATTAGTTTATTAATTATAGCATCGGAGTTGTTCTCCTTAACTAATCTCTATACACAGTTCATCCACTTTTATTCCAAGTAAATAAAAAATAACCTCAAACTTTTGTAAAGTAACTGGCTGCCATAATGATCTTATAGGGTTTAAAAACCCAAATATTTTAAGACAGACTTGGTGATCTGGTCACATGTGTAAATGTTTTATTATGGCATCAGTTGTAGCTTGTTTATACATATATTCAATCACACACTTATTCACTCATTCATTACATTTCTTATCCCACTTATTAGAGTAATCAGCTAACCTTAAGCATGTCGAATTGGAGCACCTGGACTCAAGTTGTAAATAAAACTATTCATTTAATAACAGACTATAGGTTCGAGCTCAAATAGAACAAATAGTGCTCTTTGCTATATATGTAAAATGATAAATTTAGTCATTATTTATTGTTTTTTTTTCAAACATAGGTTGTTATCGATTATTAGCTAACCTGTAGATGGTTCTGTTTTTTTTTTTTTACCTTTTTTTTCTTTTTTATAGTTTCTTTTTTATGTATCTGAGCTGTAGTATCCTGACTTTCCCTCTGGGATTAATTAAGCTCTCTGTCTCTGTCTGTCCTGCCCATCAGTCTGTCCATCCATCCATCCATCCATCCATCCATCCATCCATCTACAGACTGACCGACCGACCTATTCACCTCTGTTATCGCACCTCAAGTCGAGCTCTAATTCCCTGTAGAGCTGAGTTTATCCTTGAGCATTAAACACAGTACTCTGTGGGCCCATTAGCACTGCCTGTAGATTTTTCTGTCTTAATAAACTTGGGATAGGATAAGCGCATGTGACAGGTCTAATCCTTCACCTGGCTGTGTCAGCATATTTTGATTTCTCCTGCCTACACGAAGCAATGAAGTCTAAAAGAAAAAGCAGAGCCACTTTAGTAATGGTGACTTTTTGTTCATCCTGAACTCCTACCAGTTTCTTCACCTGCTCATGCCTTATATTACATGTCTATTAATGACCATGTGCATTTTTTTGAATTTCAGTTTTCAATATTGAGCATGAAAACTCAAGAGAACTATGGTGTTTTTTTGTTTGTCTTCTGGAAAGGAAGATGTCAGCTCTTTGCTTTGCACTTACTGCCTTTTAAAATGACAAGGAGATTGAAGAACTGCTTTGCTATTACTGTACTTCAATCAGGTTCATTTAGCAAAGTCAAATATTGACCTCTGAATCTGCCAGGTATAAGTGTAGATGGGGAATTAAATCAGTCGACATGTAACAGTCGGAGAGCTGAGGAAATCCCAAATGCGCTTTCCAACTGAAACAATTCCATTCTGATTTGCCTTATCTAGACAATGCAGCAAATGAAGTGACTGACGGGGTGTTTCCAAAATTGTTAATCATAATGATTCAAGGACATGTTTCATTATCCGAGTCCTGCTTTATGCTGGCAAGAGTCACACCCACTTTTAGTGTTTTACACAAAAATAAGGTCAAAATTGGATTGGGAAATTGTACAGTTACAAACAATGTATACTTTAGTAATAGGGTATAATTGTAATTTCCCTGGTTATAGAATTATATTTGAAGAAATATATTTAAAAAATCTGTTCAGGTTCTGTACACTAGTCCACTAACCGAGAGATTCAGATTTGAGTTCCGCAATGACTGCTTAGTTGTTTTTACAAGCTGACTAGACATTTCCAGGGGACATTTTGACCAATGTGGTGAATATAGGAATATACTGAAGCCAAATAACGTACATCAGACTTTTTGTAGCCATATTCAGACTTATTCAAAATCTTTTTAATGCATAGTGAAATCTTAGACCCTTTAATTCTTCTGATTTTTTTGCACAGAAATACAGGATTTTGCACAACTGTTTAGTGTTTGCATATCTGTGACCTACATATTTTCAATGCATTCAGAAAACCTTTCACTCTTTCCATTTTATAATGTTGAGGAGGCCTTGGGTTTAAAAGGTAGTTTAGAAGTGTCTGGAGGAAACCAGGCACTGCTCATCACCTACCAAACTGCCCTTGAGTGGCCCAACCAGAGCCCTAACTTCAACTATAACATCTATAGAGAGACCTGAAAAATCCACCAACGCATTGAACTTGGGAATGGATCAAATTTTTATGATTATCTTTCTTTTTTAAATCAAGTACCCCATTCATCATTCACATTTGTGTATGAATACACGTTTTGTACACATAAATTAAATGTTTGTAGAAGCATTTCACTTCAATCAATCAAGTCAGTGATAAAGCTCTTCAGTTCAGTTGCATCATATTTCATGAGCAACTTTGAAGAGTAAACCGCTGCCAAAATAATGTCCTAGCAAAGCCCTACAAGCAGCGTGTTTTACCATAACAGCCACCTTGTATGCAACAGCATTTAATTATCAACACCCCTGCGTCCACCTGGAAAAACATGGCAACTACCTAACAACCTAACAAATCTGTAGCAGTTATAAAAAAAAAAACAATTCTACCATCACTACCATACTAACAGTTACCTGGAATACATCCACCTTACATTTGATTTTTAATATCAACCCCGTAGCAGCAACTAAGCACCTACCTCCTTTGCTACTATGGCAAACAGCAGTTGGGACAACTATGTAATACAGTTAGCAATTTAACCATGCATTTGTAATTCGGTCATTTGATAAGGTCTGTGTGTGAAATACAATTGATTTGTCTATTATTTGTTCATTTGTTTACTCTGTTTTCTGTTAAGTAAATGCACAGTGTTAGTGTTTTGTGATTTTGCTGACCAGAACTATTAAATATTGGTTGCCTGGGTGAATTTGCTGAGTTTAATGAAGTACTCAAGGTTTTATTATAGTCACTTGAGTCTGTGACACAAAACCATACATCTCAGTCAATTTAAGTACAGCTCTTACACTTTTTCACCAAACTGTGTATGCAGTGCTGCATGATATGGTTACTAACCCAAATCCTGTTTTTTTCTGTTGTATGCCATTGTTGTAAGTTGTATAGCATTGGGGTACCTTTGAATTGCAGTGTTGTATACAATGTTTCAGATTTTGTTCAAGGTCAGAATACTATTTCCCCATATATAAAAGTGAATAAATACATGATAGATAAATACATGAAATAACTGATATATACTGACATGTAATAAGTGAAAATGAAGTAAAAGCTTTAGAGCCAATGAGGTGACCGCAATTTTGGCAAATCTTAACACTGGGACAGCGGCGCTGGACATCCATTGCCTTTGGGAGAATTTTTTATGGTTTCCAATTTGGAATTTTTGCTTATTTTTTTTTAACTGGACCATCCAATGTACTGATTGTTTAAGTGAAGAATTGTTTAAAGTATCCACTCACTTTTACAAATTCAGGGTTGTAGGGTTAGTTTCGGAGTGGTAAATGACTACCTGAGTACTCATTTTGTAGCCACGTTCCACTTTAATGCTTATTCATAACACGCCCTTATTCAGGGCAACTAACAACTAAACTAAACTGTAAGATAAATTTGTGGGTTAAGGGTCTTGATTAAGGACCCAAATCTGGCAGCTTGGTAGAGGTGGGATTTGAACCTTAGACTTACAGGACATAGTCCTGTATCAGAACTGTTATGTGCTTTAACAACACTGTGTGTAACATTGTTATTTTATATCTAGTATGCAATTATCTATGGTAGTGAAGGTTTTTAATTTGTTATTTGTGGTAAATAAATAGTATGTCTGGTCTGATTTCAGGTAAGGCGTATGCTCCAGAGTTTTACTACGACACATACAGTGCTTTGTGGCAGAGCAAACCGAGAGTATACGGATTTAAACTCCAGTGGACACAGATGAATCCCAATGCAGTGGACCGGATCAAAGCATACCGAATTGGAATCAGACAGGTTCAGTCTTTTACTATTGCCATACGTTCTTAAAGTTTAGCTGTTTAACTATTTCTGAACTATTTTATTTGTTTGAGTTGTTGTTACGTTTCAAATCTGTGACACTACTACTACAAACTCACATGGTTGTACTTAACAAAATAAGAGCAGACCAAGTGGTAATACGAATCCAAAAACAAAATGGCATCTAAATGGTGGAGGTCTCATGTTTGTTGCCCTGTTCTAATAGCAGTATAACCATTATAGTTCATGGTTAAAAGCACTATATATTCTGCTACCATAGTGACTGAGTTCTTTAGAGGTAGCATTAAAGGAGACCTTACACTGGAAAAGAGAGAGCTCATGTCGGTCATGTCTTAGAAACGGAGCTGCCATAATAAGTTGGTTTACCAGGTAATGAATACTGTAACTGTAATCTGTGAACCTATGTGAGATTTGTGTGTCTGTGTGTGTTGTTACTTTCCACTTGGCTACACTGTCTGCTAGCTGGCTCGTCTGTTTCATATACTCTAGCAAGTCTCACCCAACATTGTCTTTACTGATTTACGAGATTTTGAAAGACTCGTACAGTATTTAGTTAATCAGTTTTGGTAAAATCTTGATTTGGTACATGAGGCTGATATAACCTTTGTTGTAATCTGTGTAAGATCTATAAATATTTACAGTATAGAAATATAGCAGATTAGTCAGTTTCTGGATTAGATTGCTAGTTTACAGTCTTAAATGGCCCGTTTCTTAGAGCAGTGCCATAGATGAACCACCTTTGTTTTCCTCTGGATGGGATACAAGATTAACTACTAAGTTTTTCCGTTTTAAATGTTCACAATTTGTGGATGCTACTTTGTGTTGATAAATGATGAGTCAGTCCTTGATGGCACTTACACAACAGAACCATGCACTCAATCAGTTTTATATACCCACTTAATCCAATTCAGGGTCTTGGGGGGCCAAAGACTAACTGGCAACAGAGAGTGCAGATTTTCCGAAGAGGACAAATGCAGGCACAGCTAGAACATGCACACTGTGCGCACGAAATCACCGGATTAAAGTCTTTGCTGGGTAATAAGAGCACAAGCAGGCACTGTCTCTTTTGTATTTCTGTAGCACCTTACCTACAAGAAGTTCAAAGTTCTTTACAAGTTAGAAAAAGGAACGAATCAAATAAAAAGAAAGGTATCATCAAAAGACTGAATGAGGCTACAAATTAGCATGCCACTGACGACCTAGGACTTGAAATTAGTCAGGCTGTTGAAGGAAAGGAGATGAACGTAGAACATGGCACTCTGTAGGTCTCTGCGGTAAATTCTGCAGTGTTTGACTAGTGTTGTTCTTTCTGGCTTCTCTGTAGTATTCCATACTGATCTTGTTCTTACCGTTTAGGATTGTATGATTTAGTGATGCTTTCAAGACCCAGGAGCACAGCTTAGCAGTCAGTGTTTAAGCATTTTATTGGAATATCACACCGTGCGTGCGATAGAGGGAGTGTGAGTGACCGAGCTGAAATGCAGTTGTGCACTGCCGAAGGGCAACCATTCATTGGATAGATTGCACATTAACTGAGAGAAAAGGAATGTTGTGCATGTTCTTATATACTAGGAAATCACATAGTTGTACTATTATAAAAAAATATAAAAAAATAAGAGCAGACCAGATGGTAAAAAGAATCCAAAAACAAAATAGCAAATGGTGGAGGTCTCATTTTCGTTGCTGTGTTCTAATAGCAGTATAACCATTATAGTTAATGGTTAAAAGCACTATATATTTTGCTACCATAGTGACTGTGTTCTTTAGAGGTAGCATTAAAGGAGACCTTACGCTGCAAAAAGAGAGAGCTCATGTTGGCCATGAAGTTATGCGAGCTCAAACGTTTTCTGTCTTCACTGGGTTTGCACACTCTGAAGCTCCTCTAGGGCAGTGATGTTTTGGGGCTGTTTCTGGGCAAGTTCTCTGGACTTTTAACTCCCTCCACAAATTTTCTATGGGGTTGAGGTTTGGAGACTGGCTAGGCCACTTCAGAACCTCAAAAATGTTTTTTTTTTTTTTTTTTTTTTGTTTTTTTTTTTTTTTTTTAACGGAGCCTCTCCTTCATTGCCAGAGCGGTGTGTTGTTGGGATCGTTGTTAATGGAAACCCCAGTGACGCCCCATCTTCAATGCTCTCACTGATGGAAGGAGGTTTTGGCTTGACACAGATCAGTCGTTCTGTGCCCTTTGCAGAAAAAAACAGCCCCAAAGCATGTTTATATCCCCATGCTTCACAGTAGGTATTGTGTTCTTGGGATGCAACTCGGCATTCTTTTTCCCTCCAAAACGAGTTTTTATCAAAAAGTTCTATTTTGAGTTCATCTGACCACATGATCTTCTCCCAATCCCCTTCTGGATCATCCATATGTTTTCTGGCAAGCTTCAGGGTCTGGACATGTACTGGCTTAAGCAGGGGGACACGCCTGGCACTGCAGGATTTGAGTCCCTCTCGGCGTAGTGTGTTACTGATGCAAATCTAACCTGCTTGCCTATTGTAGAGCTCTTGGTCTGACTGCTTGAGGCTGTGGACAGGTGTCTTTTATACAGGTAACGAGGTCAAACAGGTGCCATTAATACAGGTAACGATTGAAGGCCAGATGAGCTTCTTTAAGAAGAAGTTACAGGTCTATGAGAGCCAGAAGTCTTGCTTGTTTGTGGTGACCAAATACTTATTTTCCACCATAATTTACAGATAAATTCTGTTTCACCTCCTCAAGCAGAAGCCCACAGAGTACGAGGAAAGGCAGGTGAGGTATTTTAAAGTATAAAATAGATTTTGTTGCAATTGTGTGCTGTTGAAATACAGTCACATGCAGCGCACCAGCGCTAAATGCATCTGCTTCACAGTTACTGCACGCCTCATAACCTCGATAGACATTACTGTGTGTGTTACATTCAATAGAAATGGTATTCCCAGGAACTCGATGAGTGTTCTATGACTTTCTGTCTCTTAGATTTGGACTAATTCGTACCAGAAGCAATTTGACACCCTCACAGGTTGTTACTTCTATGGGATAAGAGTAACAGACCTAGCTGTATTTCAGTGTGCAGGGAACCTGACAGAAAAGCACATCCTTGTTTTTATAGGCTGCTCGTGATGAACGGAATCTAGACTGAAACTTAATACACAAGCAGACGTGCTTTAGGGATCCCATTTGTAGTTATAGCTGCAGGGGACTTCCATTCTTTGCTTGGCACTAGACAGATGACGACCGTAGATTTTCCTTCCTGAACACTTTTGGTTGTATTTCGTTTTTATTGTTCACCTTGTAGTTTTCCTGTCATATAACGTTTGTAATTTTTTTTGTGATCATACTATATGACCACGAGTATATTGCTCACAAGGATTTTGGTTAGTCTATGCAGGAATGCATGAACTCGCCAAAATGTTTGTCTATTTTAGAGCTTGTGCACACCCATATGTTTCCTGGTCTCACTACACAGGATGATGGAAACATCAAAGTGACATAAGCTCTGTGAGGTGACCAGAATTTACGAGTGACAGGGTTTACATTTTCCATGTTTTAAACTTAAGTTAAGGGAAAGAGAACACATTCACAACTATTACCTAGGTTCTGTAAAATATTGAGTGGGAAGGTACACAAGTCATGTCCCATTTTCTCTTCAAGAAGATGATACAGGAGAAATGGGCCAGCGTAATGGTACGTAACTTTGATGAGGACCAAATTATTATGAGCAGATTAATATTATAGCCGATGTCTGAAACGGCAAGACTGGTGGTTTGCTCTCAGTCAGCAGTAGAATGTACCTACTTGCAGTGGTCTGAGAAGGGTCAAAAGGCAGGCTGTTGAGTTCTCAGCTCTCTGTGTTCCTGTGCCGCATGGTTTAATACATCAGAAGGGCTACTCTGCCCTCTTGGTCCATATTTAATTTTTGTTATGTCAGGAATGTGTCACAACACAATGCATCGCACATTGTGGCTGGGTAGACGCAGACCCTTCAGAGTGCTAACCATGCTAATCCCTGTCCACTGTTCAAAGTGCCTACAATGGGAGAACCATTGCCTTTCATGACACAGTCTTTTCATGACTGGTAATTTAATTCCAGTTTTGAAAATGAACTCTTGTAATGTGGTTTTTCCTTACAGTAAGCCCTTTCCTGCAATAAATCTGTAATGCCGCTAATTTGTACGCGCTTGATTTATTACCTATTACCTCGTATTCATGTAATGAGGCTTTCTGAATGGTTTAGGACCCAGACACAGTGCGATGTCAGAGTCGGGGACAGAGCAAGGCATGAATGCAGTGCATGTTTTAAAGATATAAGTGTGTGTCGCTTCTAATAATTTCACTGTAAAGGTGGTTTGTCCATCAGTAGTTTTGATCAGTTGTAGCTTTGTACGAATTACAATGTTTAAAATAGACAAATAAAATAGTCAAGAAGTTGTCGGAATTGAATAAAACTTACCTTAGAAAGGATACGTTTATTGGGGAACACTAAGAGTGAAACAGCAAGGACAGGATTGAAGTGCATACCACGAAGCCACTGTACTTGAACCTGAGCATGGGTGGATCCCAATCAAACCTTTATTTGTCTCTAAAAATGATATGGTTCCAGTCCATAACGGTCCAGGCTGCTTGTTCACGTCACCACTGTCTACGGACATGTAACTGGTGCATCTGGAATCAAATGGTCTACTGGTGGTCTGTCTGGTCTGCCCAGGTGTGTGTGTGTGTGTGTGTGTGTGTGTGTGTGTGTGTGCCCTCATGAAAACCTGCTCCCCACATCTTGTAATAACTAGTTAAAAAATTATAGCTGGTGGGAAATTTGGCATTATGGCTTTTGTAGGGGCATTA